>JAFMOC010000517.1:0-17500 GCA_019802505.1 Corydoras sp. C115 | reverse complement strand
CTGGGTGGAGTTTCCATGTTCTCCCCGTGTCTGCGTGGGTTTCCTCCGGGTTCTCCGGTTTCCTCCCACAGTCCAAAAACATGGATCAAGTCAATTGAATTCTCCAAATTGCCCCATATAGAGTGTGTCTGTGTGAGTGAGTGTGTGCCCAGCCATGGATTGGCGCCCTGTCCTGGGTCTCTCTGCCCAGCGCCCGAGACGTTCTCCCCTGGATGGGCATGGGGAACCCCATCGCGACCCTAATAGAGGATAAAGCGGGAGACAATGAATGAATGTATTATTATTATCGTGTATATGTCTAAAACTCCCAGCCTCCTTCTCACTTATTAACCACAGATTCGATTCAATTAGTCTAATTAAACAAACTTTATTACAATCCGTTTCGCTTTTTGTCTCTTAATCTCTCACGCGTTCAATCACCGCGTCAACGAGTCTCAATCGCTTACTCACTCGCGCCCTCTAGTGGATGTTTACCAACATGCAGGAGCGTCGTTAGGTTCACGTTTACATTGGGGCATTCACAATGGAATCCACAAGTATGCCGACTTAATGGATCAAGTCATTATAAATCATTATTAATCATTATACATCATCCCTGAAGTAATGAGGGTCACTGGCCTTGCTCAATGACTTAAAACCACAACCTTTAGATTACAGGATTAGATTAGATTTCACTTCATTGTACAGAGCCAATGAAATGGAGTTAGCATTTAACAAAAAGTGAAATATTCATTCATTCATTATCTCCCGCTTTATCCTCTATTAGGGTCGCGGTGGGGTTCCCCATGCCCATCCAGGGGAGAACGTTTCGGGTGCTGGGCAGATACACCCAGAACAGGGTGCCAATCCATCGCTGGGCACACACACACAGACACACTCTATATGGGGCAAATTGGAGAATTCAATTGACTTGATCCATGTTTTTTGGACTGTGGGAGGAAACCGGAGAACCCGGAGGAAACCCACGCAGACACGGGGAGAACATGGAAACTCCACCCAGATGGGGATTCGAACCGGGAATCCCTAGCGCTATGAGGAGAACATGCTAACCACTAAGCCACCGTGCCGCCCTAAAAGTGCAATATATAATATTAATTACATAAAGAGTAGTGATAACAGTGATCAGTGCAGTGAATACTGATGTGTATATACATAATATTCATTCATTCATTCATTATCTTCCGCTTTATCCTCTATTAGGGTCGCGGGGGGTTCCCCATGCCCATCCAGGGGAGAACGTCTCGGACGCTGGGCAGATACACCCAGGACAGGACGCCAATCCATCGCTGGGCACACATTCACTCACACTGACACACTCTATATGGGGCAATTTGGAGAATTCAATTGACTTGATCCATGTTTTTGGACTGTGGGAGGAAACCGGAGAACCCGGAGGAAACCCAGGCGGACACGGGGAGAACATGGAAACTCCACCCAGATGGGGATTCGTACCGGGAATCCTTAGCTTTTTTTTTCTTTTCTACAACAGATATTAGTTAAAAAGATCAGAATCAGAATACTTTATTAATCCCCAGGGGGAAATTGCAGTTTTTACAAATGCTCTATTAAACGTGTTTATATATACACATTAACAATAAGCGCAGAAAAATGAAACTAAAAATACTAAAACTATGCAATAAAGGTAAAGTGGCAAGTAAAATTGAAAGTAAAGTGGCATGTGAATATCTGTTAAATAAAAAAAATAAAAAAAAAAAAAAATATATATATATAAAGAATGAGATATACAATAATTTATAATTTATAACCCAACACCTTAACCTAATAAGCTACCACTCGCCCTATTAGGGAGTATCTTTTGGCCATTAATCCGATTGCCATGTCACCTAGGGATGAGACAATATTGATGGACTGATATACCTTTATTAGTCCCACAATGGGGAAATTCAAATTCAACTCAATTCAAATTCAATAAATAGATTTTGCAATTAATTGCGAATAAAACATTACAATTATTTAATACATAAGAGTGCCTTAACACTGGATGACTTTTAAGAATGATACATATTATGCCGGTAGCCATGAAATTAAAATACAGCTAAACTTGCAGCACACTTTTTGTCCTTACAGGAAAAACCTAGTTTTCTTTAAAATGGATATAAATATGTACTTCAAGGGACATTTTTTTGCTTTGAAGTTAAATAATAATAATAATAAAAATAATAATAATAATAGGGCGGCACGGTGGCTTAGTGGTTAGCACGTTCGCCTCTCAGCGCTAGGGATTCCCGGTTCGAATCCCCATCTGGGTGGAGTTTCCATGTTCTCCCCGTGTCCGCGTGGGTTTCCTCCGGGTTCTCCGGTTTCCTCCCACAGTCCAAAAATATGGATCAAGTTAATTGAGTTCTCTAAAATTGCCCCATATAGAGTGTGTTTGAGTGAGTGAGTGTGTACCCAGCGATGGATTGGCGCCCTGTCCTGGGTGTATCTGCCCAGCGCCCGAGACGTTCTCCCCTGGATGGGCATGGGGAACCCCACCGCGACCCTAATAGAGGAAAAGCGGGAGATAATGAATGAATGAATGAATAATAATAATAATAATAATAATACCCAGCGATGGATTGGCGCCCTGTCCTGGGTGTATCTGCCCAGCGCCCGAGACGTTCTCCCCTGGATGGGCATGGGGAACCCCATCGCGACCCTAATAGAGGATAAAGCAGGAGATAATGAATGAATAATCATAATCATAATCATAATAATAATAATAATCATAATAATAATAATTTACATTTTTAAATAGTGTGTGTAAATATTCAGCAAAGTCCTGGTTTTCTTTTTTTCAGTAACATCATTTTATTTTTACCTCAAATAAATAACCACCATAAGAAAACTTGTTCCTGTGGTTTCTGGCACTTTAAGCTAAGTTAATTATCGTGTAATAATCAGATAATCATGATTATTTCTTAGACAATAATCATAGCATCAAAATCGCAGCAACCTTTATGATTATATGCCAAAAATATATTAGACATCATGAGAGTAAACTGAATGCGGTGCATGGTTACATGACTACCCAGTTACATTTAGAAATATATGTGTAATCATGTGACATTTGTTCGAATGTGATTTATATTGTAATTTCTATTGAACATGGATCAAGATCAGTTGAATTCTCCAAATTGTCCCATATAGAGTGTGTCTGTGTGAGTGAGTGTGTGCCCAGAGATGGATTGGCGCTGGTTGTATCTGCCCAGTGCCCGAAACGTTCTCCATTAGATGGGCATGTGGAACACCCCCCCCCGCCCCCCGACCCTAGTAGAGGATAAAGCGGAAGATAATGGATGGAATTGACTTGATCCATGTTTTTGGACTGTGGGAAAAGACCGGAGAACCCGGAGGAAACCCACACGGACACAGGAATTCAACCAGGAATCCCTAGCGCTGAGAGGCGTACGTGCTGACCACTAAACCACCGTGCGGCCTATAGCATTTTATATTTAGAATTATTTAAAATGAAACACATGTAATGACAAATCCTAGTTTCTAGGTCTCTTTATTTATTACTTGTTTTCTTTTCATTTATTCATTATCTTCCTCTTTATCCTCTATTAGGGTCGCGGGGGGGGGGGGGGGGGCATCCAGGGGAGAACGTTTCAGGCGCTGGGCAGATAGACCCAGGACAGAGCGCCAATCCATCGCTGGGCACACACACACACACGCACACAAACACACTCTATATGGGGCAATTTGGAGAACTCAATTGACTTGCTCCATGTTTTTGGACTGTGGGGGGAAACCGGAGAACCCGGAGGAAACCCACGCGGACACGGGGAGAACATGGAAACTCCACCCAGATGGGGATTCGAACCGGGAATCCCTAGTGCTGAGAGGAGAACATGCTAACCACTGAGCCACCGTGCCGCCCTAAATAAATACATATTATGCTAAATAGTGGGCGTCATGGTAACTTAGTGGTTAGCACGTTCTACCTCTGGACCTGAGGATCCGGGTTGGAATCTTAGTCTGGGTGGAATTCCAATGCTCTCCGTGTGTCCATGTGGGTTTCCTCCTGGTTCTCCAGTTTCCCCACAGTCCAAAAACATGGATTCAAGGGGAATTGACTGCTCTAAAAAGGAGCACGTTCGCCTCTCAGCGCTAGAGATTCCCGGTTCGAATCCCCATCTGGGTGGAGTTTCCATGTTCTCCCCGTGTCCGCGTGGGTTTCCTCCGGTTCCAGAGGAAGCGCCGAGAGGAGAACGTGCTAACCACTAAGCCACCGTGCCGCTACTTGTTTTCTGATTTGTTAAAAACACAGACCCATTACAATGTTTATGCTGCTTGAGCTTCATAAACTACAGGAAATCGTGAACAGCATTTGGAAATGACTATTTTCTAAAAGCACTCATATTCCCTGCTCCACATAAGGTCATCCTTTAGTGCGGCCAATGTAAAATATGAACGTAAACAGAGATCTGAGCAGTGATTAAGAGTGAGCAGTGATTAAGAGTGGGCTTGTTGTGTAGTGGCTGTAAAATTTACATTCAACGGTCGAGCTGTTATTTGATATTGACAATGACCCTTCATTTAGAAATAGGTCTCTACATGCTCTGACTGGCATGAAATTACCAGTCGACCTTATGTAGAAGGCTGCAGACCAGTGTGTCTATATATGGTGAGGTCTAAGTCCCTTAAATCAACATACACCAGCAATATTCTAGTATACAATAAGGACCTCAGATACCTGGCACACAACCAACTATCCATTGACCAACAAAAATAAACATTCGCCTACCATTAAATACCAGAGACCTTATTTAGTCCTCAGCGAATTAGCACCGGGACAATGACCAAAGTTACATGACATGATTTTACATATAAAGTGATAAAGTTTTGTTCATATATATACTGTATATATATATATATATATATATATATACAGCGATGGATTGGCGCCCTTTCCTGGGTCTATCTGCCCAGTGCCCGAGACGTTCTCCCCTGGATTGGGAACCCCACCGCGACCCTAATAGAGGATAATCTACAGATAATGAATGTGTATATATATGGGTGGCACGGTGGCTTAGTGGTTAGCATGTTCTCCTCTCAGCTTTAGGGATTCCCGGTTTGAATCCCCATCTGGGTGGAGTTTCCATGTTCTCCCCGTGTCCGCGTGGGTTTCCTGGATCAAGTCAATTGAGTTCTCCAAATTGCCCCCTATAGAGTGTGTATGTGTGAGTGAGTGTGTGCCCAGCGATAGATTGGCGCCCTGTCCTGGGTGTATCTGCCCAGCGCCCGAGATGTTCTCCCCTGGATGGGCATGGGGAACCCCACCGCGACCCTAATAGAGGATAAAGCGGAAGATAATGAATGAATATATATATATATATATGCTGGAGAAGGGGCCAATCCATACTCGCACAGATTTACACACCTACACTATATAGGGGCAATTTATCCATCCATCCATTATCTTCCGTTTATCCTCTTTTAGGGTCGCGGGGGGTTCCCCATGCCCATCCAGGGGAGAACGTTTCGGGCGCTGGGCAGATACACCCAGGACAGGGCACCAATCTATTGCTTACACCCACTCACACAGACACACTCTATATGGGGCAATTTGGAGAATTCAGTTGACCTTGATCCATGTTTTTGGACTGTGGGTGGAAACCAGAGAACCCAGAGGAAACCCACGTGGACACGGGGAGAACATGGAAAATCCATCTAGATTGGGATTCGAACCGGGAATCCCTCCATCTTCCGTTTTATCCTCTGCTACTGTTGCGGGGTGTGTGTGTGTGTGGGGGGGGGGGTTCTCCATGCCCATCCAGGGGAGAACGTTTCGGGCGCTGGGCAGATACACCCAGGACAGGGCGCCAATCTATCACTGAACACACACTCACTCACACAGACACACTCTATATGGGGCAATTTGGAGAACTCAATTGACTTGATCCATGTTTTCGGACTGTGGGAGGAAACCGGAGAACCCGGAGGAAACAAACCCATGCGGACACGGGGAGAACATGGAAACTCCACCCAGATTGGGACTCCAACCGGGAATCTAGTGCTGAGAGGAGAACATGCCAACCACTAAACCAGCGTTCCGTCCATGAGGTGAACTTCTAAGTTCTAATGTTCTGCAGATTCATTGCAGCTTTGTTGCTATAAGGTCATACGTTGTTCCTACAAATATAACAAGTCGTTATTGAACTGTAGCGTTCCTCTGAACACGTGCTTACTCGACGTGGCTTGTCGTTGCCATAGCGACAGGTTGCTACGCGACGCGTTCTTTATCGCCAGGAAGTGAATCCCGAAAAAAAGGTTCCACAGAACATGGAGGACGCGCTGCAGATCGGGGAGCATGGGTTCTCTAGCTTCTCCAAACCCGTGAGTCTTTAGTTTGCAGATGATAAACCGTTAGTTTGATGACGTCACACGAATACAGACATCGTTCGGTCAACACGTTAGCAAAGCAGCTCGGCTAGCTTAGCAGCCTGCGCTGTAAACAACACAGACAGGAGCGATTTAGCGACATATTTCTGTCTGTTATATGAATTTAAACCATAATCTCCTTTAATTACAGCGAAAGATGTGTTTGAGTGAATCAGAAAGCGTCGTTTCCTTAACAACAGCAGTTAACGAGCTAAACAGATTAATCCATCCATTATCTGCTGCTTTGTCCTATATTAGGGTCGTGGGGGGGGGGGGGGGGGGTTCTCCATGCCCATCCAGGGGAGAACGTTTCGGGTGCTGGGCAGATACACCCAGGACAGGACACCAATCTATCACTGGACACACACTCACTCACACAGACACACTCTATATGGGGCAATTTGGAGAACTCAATTGACCTTGATCCATGCCAATCTATCACTGGACACACTCATTCACACAGACACACTCTATATGGGGCAATTTCGAGAACTTAATTGACTTGATCCATGTTTTTGGACTTTGGGAGGAAACCGGAGAACCCAGAGGAAACCCACGCGGACACGGGGAGAACATGGAAACTCCACCCAGATTGGGATTCGAACCGGGAATCCCTAGCGCTGAGAGGAGAACATGCTAACCACTAAACCACCGTGCCACCCTAAACAGATTAATGTGAAAATATTTACATTTACATTACATTTGGTCTTTTATTGGACGCTTTTATCCAAAGCGACTTACAAGGTGAGCACAGGGTTCATCACAACATCTCTGGAGCAATGAGGGTTGAGGGTCTTGCTCAAGGACCCACATTGGTAACTTCAGTGGAGCTGGGATTTGAACCCCCAACCTTCAGATTGATAGTCCAACGCCCTGACCACTGAGCCACCGCGCCCTTGCATGAAGAAAATTTTTTTTTTTTTACATGAAACCTTTTCCCTCTCATTAAACATAAAGATAGATAGATGGATTAGATGTATTGATGGATGGATGAATAGATTGAATTGGACAGATGGATTGGATGGATGGATAGATTGGATTGGATGAACGGATGGATGGATGATTGGATTTATGGATTGGATGGATGGATGGATGAATAGATTGGATTGGCTGGATTGAAGGATGGGATTGGATGGATGATTGGATTGGATGGATGGATAGATTGGATTGGATTGGACTGGTTTGGATGGAATGGATTGGATTTTATATATATATATATATATATATATATATATATATATATATATATATATATATATATATATATATATATATATATATATAAATTATGTTGGGAAATAATGCTTTGCATCCTTATTCAAAATATTCACCGCAAAAGGAACAAATGACTTTTTGTACCCATCCTTCTTAGCCAGTGGACCCTTAAGTCTCCTGCCTGATGGCAGAAACTCAAAAGATGAGTTAAGAGGATGAGTAGGGTCATTGTAGACCTGAATTGCCTTTTTTGTTATAGATCGGTTGTATAAATCCTGCAATGACAACTGTTGGGCACCAATGATCTTACTGGCTTGATTATCCACTTGGGCCAGCTTGTTCCTATACTTGACTGATAGGTTCCCACACCACGACACAATATTAAAGCTGACCACACTCTCAACAAGTGACCTATAAACCATAATCAGGGTATACATCAAGTATACACAAATCTGTTTCCATGCGTTGTTTGTCAGTCACCATCCTCTTTGCCCTTAAATGGGAAAAGGGCCACAATAAAGCGTTACCCATATATTGCCTGGGTGTTGGGTCATTCGCAGCACAACTCTTAATAATAGTGTAATGCCACAGTGGTATGTAGACATCCTCATACATTATTACTGCTTACCGTCAATGTGACAACACTGCAATTGAAACCGTTGAGTTGGGTGACGTTCGCACTTAAAGGTTTCGTGTTAAAATGCAGCATGTTTGGTTTATATTAGAACCACACTGTTTGGTTTTGAGGCCCTTCAACAAAGACTTTTTTGTTTTCCATCCATCCATCCATCCATTATCTTCCGCTTTATCCTATATTAGGGTCACGGGGGGGTTCCCTATGCTCATCCAGGGGAGAACGTTTCGGGCGCTGGGCAGATACACCACGCGAATCTATCACTGGTCACACTCACTCACACAGACACACTCTATATAGGGCAATTTGGAGAATTCAATTGACCTTAATCCAGGTTTTTTGGACTGTGGGAGGAACCCGGAGGAAACCCACGCGGACACGGGGAGAACATGGAAACTCCACCCAGATGGGTATTCGAACATGGAATCCCTAGTGCTGAGAGGAGAACATGCTAACCACTAAGCCACCGTGCCCCCCCCATTTTTGTTTTATATATACTCATGCTGCTAAAATTAATTTGAAATGTAATATTTAAATTTAAAAATTGAATTCTACTGGGGCGGCACGGTGGTTTAGTGGTTGCATGTTCTCCTCTCAGCACTAGGGATTCCGGTTCGAATCTCCATCTGGGTGGAGTTTCCATGTTCTCCCCGTGTCCGCGTGGGTTTCCTCCGGGTTCTCCGGTTTCCTCCCACAGTCCAAAAACATGGATCAAGTCATTTGAGTTCTCCAAATTGCCCCATGTAGAATGTGTTTGTGTGCGTGTATGTGTGTGCACAGCGATAGATTGGCGTCCTGTCCTGGTTGTATCTGCCCAGCGCCCGAAACGTTCTACCCTGGATGGGCATGGGGAACCCCCCCCACGACCCTAAAAAAAGGAAGATAATGAATTCTACCCCCTGGTTACCAAAAGTTTGCTTAGTGGTTTGCACATTTGCCATGGGTTAGCACTCAGTGCTTGGGATTCCCAGTCCGGATCCCAATCTGGGTGGAGTCTCCCTGTGTCCGCGTGGGTTTACTCCGGGTTCTCCGGTCTCCTCCCACAGTCCAAAAACATGGATCAAGGTCAATTGAATTCTCCAAATTGCCCCATATAGAGTGTGAGTGAGCGTGTGCCCACTATAGATTGGCGTCCTGTCCTGGGTGTATCTACCCAGCGCCTGAAACATTCTCCCCTGGATGCCCCCCCCCCCTTCCCCACGTTACCCTAGTACAATATCAAGTGGAAGATAATGGACTGACGAATGTTCTCCGCATTTTGATTAATAGGCTAAGAAAAGTGGAAGACGGGCTCGGCAACTGGTCGATCAGTCGTCCATAGAAGAGTCTCGTCCGGGCAGGAAATCCTCGTCCTCGGGCTCAGCAGCTGGAGAGGTGAGTTTCCCACAGCCTCTGGGTTCCGTCACAGCATGTTTATCTTCAGTCGTCACTTTTGTTCTCTGGATGCTCTAATCATACTGATTTATCTGCACATGCTCGAATTCCTGCACCTGAATCAGGAGGAGAACGATACGGTACAGTAACAGAACGCATGTGTGCCTGTAGAACTGTAGTCGTGGACTTTGCTTAGTAATTTTATATCATGTGGTAACAGCCGAATTCTCCAAATTGCCTCATATAGAGTGTGATGTGTGAGTGAGTGTGTGCCCAGCGATGGATTGGCGACCTGTCCTGGGTGTATCTGCCCAGCGCCCGAAACGTTCTCCCCTGGATGGGCATGGGGAACAACCCCCACTCCCCCCGCGACCCTAATAGAGGATAAAGCGGAAGATAATGGATGGATGGATGGATGGATGGTAATATCCACTTGGTATAAAGTTACAGAACTTTGGGCTTGGTGTTCTCAGTGATTCTCAATTATTTTCTGTTAATACCCCCCCAGGAAGAAGAAAACATTTTGCACCCCCCCCCACACACGCACACTCACCTCACCCCCTCCCCCCTGTTAAGTTCCAATAAACGGTGGTTCCAATCGGCGGATTTGTTCCAAAAGAATTTAATGCGTTTTACTGAATAGTCAAACAAGTGTACAGAAAAATCATCAATGGCGGGCAACCACGATTGATGAGAGAGCTCTGAGGTCTCAAAGATCCAGCTTCAGAATATAATCCTTAGGTGGGTTGTCCTTCTTCTTTGAGTGTGACTGGACCTTCCAAATATGGTGGGATTTTCTGAGCCCCCAGTCCCAATAATACATTTAACAAATGTTACTTGCCCCTCAATTCTATATTTTCACAGGTCACCCTGCGACCAGACTTTCTGACTCCTTTTCACACTCATTCAACAAGTGGTCATTCCTACAAATCACACACTCAACCCCCACCTGGTCATTCCCTCTGCCGTTCAGCAGTTGTTTACATATCGTAAATTACAAAAATATCATTACTATTAGGGGTGAGCTGCAATATTCGCTGATTCGACGATCCGATTCGGAGAACCCTAGTCGACTATGAACCTCATAGTCGAATGTACCATTTTGACCACACGGGGGCGCCCATGGCTGCTGCTAAGCATTAGTTTTTACATGAAATGTCTTTGTTTTTCGTTATATATATAGCCTTTTGTCAAATAAAATCATCCTAATTTCTGTTAATATTTTTTTAAATGATGTGTGCGCTTTAACCCATTTACGGTGCTCTAGAAAAACAAGTGAAATAAGTAAAGTATTTTTACTTTAATATCATTTGTCTATATATTTGTTCTAAATACACCTCTTTTATAACAATGTCTCCTTATTAACAATAAAGAAAACAAGAAAGAAAGAAATATAGATCAACTTAGAACAAATAATAATTTTATTAACATTTTTTTAGTTTGTAACAGAAACGAATGAAATCCTTATTTAAACGAAAAACATTTTTCAACTGACTGGCATTTGATACTGAAAAATGAAATGAAATAAAATCAATAAATAATAATGAATTCAAATTCATCAGCAACATTAATTCAGGATCACAATATATTAACACGGCGGCACGGTGGCTTAGTGGTTAGCATGTTCTCCTCTCAGCGCTAGGGATCCCCATCTGGGTGGAGTTTCCATGTTCTCCCTGTGTCTGCGTGGGTTTCCTCCGGGTTCTCCGGTTTCCTCCCACAGTCCAAAAACATAAATCAAGTCAATTGAATTCTCCAAATTGCCCCATATAGAGTGTGTCTGTGTGAGTGAGAGAGTGTGTGCCCAGCGATGGATTGGCGCCCTGTCCTTGGTCTCTCTGCCCAGTGCCCGAGATGTTCTCCCCTGGATGGGCAAGGGGAACCCCATCGCGACCCTAATAGAGGATAAAGCAGGAGATAATGAATGAATGAATATATTAACACGGTGGCACGGTGGCTTAGTGGTTAGCATGTTCGCCTCTCAGCGCTAGGGATTCCCGGTTCGAATCCCCATCTGGGTGGAGTTTCCATGTTCTCCCCGTGTCCGCGTGGGTTTCCTCCGGGTTCTCCGGTTTCCTCCCACAGTCCAAAAACATGGATCAAGTCAATTGAATTCTCAAAATTGCCCCATATTGAGTGTGTCTGTGTGAGTGAGAGAGTGTGTGCCCAGCGATGGATTGGCGCCCTGTCCTGGGTGTATCTGCCCAGCGCCCGAGACATTCTCCCCTGGATGGGCAAGGGGAACCCCATCGCGACCCTAATAGAGGATAAAGTGGGAGGTAATGAATAAATGAATGAATATATTAACACTTTAACCTACGAAACAAAAATGAATACGACGATTTGTGCTGTTTTTTTTTTTTTTGAGGAAGTCAGAACTAATGTCTCCAACGCGCCCATTTTGCAGCTTTTCTGGAGCAGCTTTCATAAAGCGTTATGATTGCTGGTTATACGCGTCACGTTTACGATTAAAAACTCAAGCGGTTATCAGTGTGATTGGGGTGTAATGTCTTTAAGTGACGCCTTCATTTATTTGGCTTCACGCTGTCCGCTGTTAACATTTTAAGACACAGAGGACACACCAGTCTTTCTTCGTCTCCCACCTTAGTTACAGTGAAGTTACAGTTACAGTGAAGTTACAGTGAAGTTACAGTTACAGTGAAGCCAAGTGCTACATAAGCTTCGACATTTAACTTTCGGTTGACTTTTGTTGCTC
Organism: Corydoras sp. C115; assembly: GCA_019802505.1. NCBI lineage: Eukaryota > Metazoa > Chordata > Actinopteri > Siluriformes > Callichthyidae > Corydoras > Corydoras sp. C115. The sequence goes on along the minus strand of JAFMOC010000517.1, from coordinate 5,174 downwards.
TCATTATCTTCGTCTCTCTCCGTCTTTCTCTGTTAAATATTTCTCCACGTTGTCTCTTGAGGGTTTGTTCAGTACACTTAATATCACATGCTCTGTGATATCTTGTTATGTGCCCCCCCCCCCAGGCACCGCACCCAGAGGGGCGCGCCCAACTATTTGAGAAGCACTGATTTAAATACACAGTGCATGATGCTGGCTGTTTAAAGCTAAAAGAAAACTAAAATAAAAATAAAGCAGGTGAACGTTATTCAGGTCAGACAGTCAGCGAGCATTACTCACTAATGTGAGTCAAAAGTCTGAGTATGATAATGAAAATACTCCTGGTTTGTTTTTTTTTTTTGCTTACTGGCAGTAGCGCATCATGCATGCGAGGGATGTACCTGCTTCAGTGTTTCCGTAAGAAGGATTTCCACACAACACACATTTTCAGCCTTGGAAAACGGCTCTACTGGAAATCCTGCCCATTTATGGCACGTCCACAATACTGCTGGGAACACTGGGGTTGGCCTAGCTGGCCCAAACTTTATTCATTAAAATACACCCATATGGGCCTTATTATCGTCTGATGGAAGTGGGGTATGTCAGATATTCAGTGGTATACAAAAGTATGAAAACCACCAGAGAAATGGACTCTCATTGTGAATAGCTGGTTAAGTGAGAAAGAGGAGAAAAGAAGTTCCCAAAGACACGAAGGAAAAGAGGAAACATTCTGCTTAACGTTTGGAAAAAACGTCTTATTAGAGTCATAAAATGTTAAATGGAGGACATTTAGCTTCTCCTTAGATTTGACCTGTCGTGTAAGTTTTGCCTGAGATCCCCAGCTTGGTTACTTTGTTAGGGCATGTGGTTTAGAGATGACCTGTGTTGCTAGATGACTTGCATTTCTGAACTTTTTTGGGGGATGAACTGTGTTTGTAGAGAACCTGCGTTAGTAGAGAACCAGCGTTGGTAGCTGACCTGTGTTGGTAGCTGACCTGCGTTGATAGCATGACCTGCGTTGGTAGCATGACCTGCGTTGGTAGTTGACCTGCGTCGGTAGCTGACCTGTGTTTGTAGAGGACCTGTATTTGTAGCTAACCTGCGTTGGCAGAGAACCTACCTTCGTAGCTGACCTGTGTTGGTAGCTGACCTGTGTTAGTAGCTGACCTGCGTTGGCAGAGAATCTGAGTTGATAGGCTCCCTGCGTTGGTAGGCTCCCTGCGTTGGTAGGCTCCCTGCGTTGGTAGGCTCCCTGCATTGGTAGGCTCCCTGCATTGGTAGGCTCCCTGCATTGGTAGGCCCCCTGCGTTGGTAGGCTCTCTGCGTTGGTAGGCTCTCTGCGTTGGTAGGCTCCCTCCGTTGGTAGCTGACCTGCGTTGGTAGCTGACCTGCGTTGGTAGCTGACCTGTGTTCGTAGCTGACCTGTGTTCGTAGCTGACCTCTGTTGGTAGCTGACCTGCATTGGTAGAAAACCTGCCTTCGTAGGTGACTTGTGTTCGTAGGCTCCCTGCGTTTGTAGGCTCCCTGCGTTTTTAGGCTCCCTGCGTTTTTAGGCTCCCTGCGTTTGTAGGCTCCCTGCGTTGGTAGCTGACCTGTGTTGGTAGCTGACCTGTGTTCGTATAGAACCTGTGTTGGTAGATGACATGTATTGGTATAAAACCTGTGTTGGTACCTGATGTGTGTTGGTAGCTGACCTGTGTTCGTATAGAACCTGTGTTGGTAGCTGACATGTATTGGTAGAAGACCTGTGTTGGTAGCTGATGTGTGTTGGTAGCTGATGTGTGTTGGTAGCTGACCTGTATTGTTAGAAGACCTGTGTTCGTGGATGATCTGCGTTTGTTAATGACTGCCTGGTTAAAATCATGACAAAAATGTTTTTATGAACTTCTTAATGATTAGTCTTTGTAATAACAGTGCAGCAGGGTTGCATCTACAGTATGGCATTTTTACTTTGATGACTGTACATGGACTGACTTCTGTACCAAGAATTTAAGAAATTCTTTTCCCTCTGTAAAATTCCTAAATTAGACTCTTCTTACACAAAACAGGATTCTCGCGCCCCTGTTGACCTCGCAGCTACATTTTTCAGCGTCTTGTATGACTGAACCAGTTTCTCGATGGCCAGCTCTGTTCTAAAAATAGAAGCTTCACCAAGCAGGTTACGTTTTGACATCCAGAGAAAGGCTTATTTGGCGAGGTAGCTTTCATTCAGAACTTCTAACGACACAGAGTTAAGTGAGCTTCGATGAGAGCGTGTTGTATCATTTCAAATTTTTACATTTTTTATTTATTAATATTCATATAAATGACAAATAGAGCGATGATTACACTTACATTACATTTACATTTAGTCAATTAGCAAATGCTTTTATCCAAAAAAGAGCAATTCAGTTTCTTAAGAGCAATTCAATGGTAGCATGGCTTTAAAAGAAGAAAAACAATACCAATAATTATTATAATAATAAATACATGAATAAATAAATAGAAGAATAAATAATAGAAAGTCACAATGCATACACTATGAACTAATAGCTTGTATAACCTAAGCCATCGTGACACTCAGGTTGTATATTATTGTAAATAAATCACGGGAACGTGATGTAACCGCACACCATGGTATGCGTCCTTTTATGCGTCCTTTTGTTTAACAAAACATTTATAAAAACGCTGTTTTTAATAAAAACAAGACATAATATATAAATGTTAATAAAATGAACTTCAGCGATGTAAACAACAGCTGCAACAGGCTTAGCACTCATCAGGGTTTGGCTTACTGTTTATCCGTCCATTCATTATCTTCAGCTTTATCCTCTATTAGGGTCGCGTTGGGGTTCCCCATGTCCATCCAGGGGAGAACGTCTCGGGCGCTGGGCAGATACACCCAGGAGAGGGCGCCAATCTATCGCTGGGCACACTCACTCACACACACAAACACACTCTATATGGGGCAATTTGGAAAACTAAATTGACTTGATCCATGTTTTTGGACTGTGGGAGGAAACCGGAGAACCCGGAGGAAACCCACATGGACACGGGGAGAACATGGAAACTCCACCCAGATGGGGATTCGAACCGGGAATCCCTAGTGCTGAGAGGAGAACATGCTAACCACTAAAGCACCCACAGAATATGCATTAATTAAATTTTAAAGTACTATTTCAAATTCAGATTAAAATTGGATTCAGGATTCCTTTTTAAATTTTTTTTAATTATTGTTAATTAAATGACTTGTGGCGGCACGGTGGCTTAGTGGTTAGCACGTTCGCCTCTCAGCGCTAGGGGTTCCCGGTTCGAATCCCCATCTGGGTGGAGTTTCCATGTTCTCCCCGTGTCCGCGTGAGTTTCCTCCGGGTTCTCCGGTTTCCTCCCACAGTCCAAAAACATGGATCAAGTCAATTGAATTCTCAAAATTTCCCCACCCAGCGATGGATTGGCGCCCTGTCCTGGGTCTATCTGCCCAGCGCCCGAGATGTTCTCCCCTGGATGGGCATGGGGAACCCCACCGCAACCCTAATAGAGGATAAAGTGGGAGATAATAAATGAATGAATGAATGAATGAAAATTGCCCCATATAGAGTGTGTCTGTGTGAGTGAGTGTGTGCCCAGCGATAGATTGACGCCCTGTCCTGGGTGTATCTGCCCAGCGCCCGAGACGTTCTCCCCTGGATGGGCATGGGGAACCCCCCCGCGACCCTAATAGAGGATAAAGCGGGAGATAATGAATGAATGAATAAATGACTTGTTGCATTTTAACAGCCACCCGTTAGTTCGCTCGGCTGTCTTTACAAATGGACCTCCAGCTTCATGCAGCTGTGGTGAACGACCTCAGTAATGGAGACTTCTTGGCTTTTCATGTTAAGCTAAATAAATTCCTCGAGGCCTCTGTCATTCATTGGCCCAATTTGGTAATGAGAAATGTTGTGGGGTTGTTTTGTGCCCATCTTTTGCCCACCCACCATCTCCACACTATTACATCATTCCAAAGTTCCACTATTTTCTCAGTTTGACGTCTGTGATCTTAATCCAATTGACTATTTCCAGAATCTAAGAATGAGAATGAGGGAGCAGAGGGCTATTTTTTTCCTGCTGTTAGCTCATTCCAAGCATTCAGCGTTCTCTGTGTGTTCTGTGTGTGCTTCCCACACTCTGCCGTTTTCAAGCCGCTCATTCTTTAGCATCGTCCCTTCACCCCGAATCGGAACCACGCTGTGATCGGTTCCACACCACACTCACGCAAAACTATTGAATAAAGCAGAGGATTCTCTCTCATAAACCGGGTGGGAGATGGGTGGATGAGTGGTCGGACGGGGGAATTGATGAGGAGCGAGTGGGTCCTGGAGTGGGTGCTGGAGTGGGTGCGGGAGTGGGTGCGGGAGTGGGTGCGGGAGTGGGTGCTGGAGTGGGTGAGATGATGGATGGGTTTACCTCCATTAGATAATGGGGGCTGCAAGATGGTTTAATGGTTAGCGCGTTTGCCTCTAAGCATTTGCTCAAATCCCAATCTGGGTGGAGTTTCCATGTTCTACCCAGGTGCGGGAGTGGGTGCGGGAGTGGGTGCGGGAGTGGGTGCGGGAGTGGGTGCTGGAGTGGGTACGGGAGTGGGTACGGGAGTGGGTGCGGGAGTGGGTGCGGGAGTGGGTGCTGGAGTAGGTGCGGGAGTGGGTGCTGGAGTGGGTGAGATGATGGATGGGTTTACCTCCATTAGATAATGGGGGCTGCAAGATGGTTTAATGCTTAGCACGTTTGCCTCTAAGCATTTGCTCAAATCCCAATCTGGGTGGAGTTTCCATGTTCTACCCGGGTGCGGGAGTGGGTGCGGGAGTGGGTGCTGGAGTGGGTGCTGGAGTGGGTGCTGGAGTGGGTGCGGGAGTGGGTGCGGGAGTGGGTGCGGGAGTGGGTGCTGGAGTAGGTGCGGGAGTGGGTGCGGCAGTGGGTGCTGGAGTGGGTGCGGCAGTGGGTGCTGGAGTGGGTGCTGGAGTGGGTGCTGGAGTGGGTGCGGGAGTGGGTGCGGGAGTGGGTGCTGGAGTAGGTGCGGGAGTGGGTGCGGCAGTGGGTGCTGGAGTGGGTGCGGCAGTGGGTGCGGCAGTGGGTGCGGGAGTGAGTGCAATGATGGATGGGTGTACCTCCATTAGATAATTAGATTAGATAATGGGGGCGGCAAGATGGTTTAATGGTTAGCACGTTTGCCTCTAAGC
>JAFMOC010000516.1:250000-261812 GCA_019802505.1 Corydoras sp. C115 | reverse complement strand
TGTTTTTGGACTGGGGGAAAAAAACCCCGGAAACCCCGGGGGGAAAACCCCACGCGCACAGGGGAGAACAGGGAAAAACCCCAAACCAGATTGGGATTCGTTTGGGGAAAATTTTTTTTGGAAACTGTGGGGGGGGAACCCGGGAGAACCCGGAAAAAACCCCCCCGTGGACACGGGGAAAACCGGGAAAACCCCACCCGATTGGGATTCGAATCGGAATCCCCAGCGCTGAGAGGAGAACATGCTAAACCACTAAGCCACACCGTGACCACCATATTTATATTCATTCTCTTCTGCTTTATCCTCTACTGGGGGGGGGGGTTCCCCATGCCCATCCAGGGGAGAACGTTTCGGGCGCTGGGCAGATACACCCAGGACCGGGCCCAATCTATCACTGGACACACACTCCCTCACACAGACCACTCTTTTGGGGAAAATTTGGGAAAGAATTCAATTGATCTTGACCCAAATGTTTTTACTGGGGGAAAAAATGGAAAACCCCGGGGGAAAACCCCAAGGGGAAAACGGGGGGGAACAGGGAAACTCCCCCCAAATTTGGGTTTTTCCCGAATGGGGAATCCCCCACTGCTGAGGGGAAAGAACATGTTTAAACCACTAATCCCCTTGCCCACCATATTTAAAATTCATTCATTATCTTCTGCTTTATCCTTCTCTGGGGGGGGGTTCCCCATGCCCCATCCAGGGGAGAACTTTTTCGGGTCCTGGGCAATAGACCCGGACAGGGCCCCAAATCCAAACCCCGGGACCCCCAACCTCACTCCACACAACACTCTTTTTGGGGGGGGAAATTTTTGGAGAATTCATTGATCTTGACCATTTTTTTTTGGACTGTGGGAAGAAACCGGAGAACCCGGGGGAAAACCCCAGGGCAGACAGGGGGAAAAACAGGGGGGAAACCCACCCAGTTTTGGGGATTCAAATTGGGAACCCCACGCTAAAAGGGGAGAACATCCAAAACACTACACTGTTTTAAAAAACCCTGAGGTAATTACATGTACTATTTTGGTTCCCTTTGAATGTGGTACCGTCTCCGGTGGATTAAGTCAAAGCTCAGCTGACTTCTGAGTCATTGTCTCAATCCCGGTTGCGGCAGAACTATGAGGAACGAGGATTGCCATGTTAGCCTTTAAAGAACCCCCCCCCCCACCCCCCCGAGAGATCTGCATCAAGTCAAACGCAGGCGTAGTAACACCTCACCGAAGATCACTTCAAAGTGCTGAGTGAGAACACATGATGGTTCTCCTGTTCCGTTTGAAATAATGTACAGTAAGCCCTTTAAGGATTTACGATCAAAGACAGCCCAGCGATGGATTGGCGCCCTGTCCTGGGCCCGAAACGTTCTCCCCTGGATGGGCATTGGGAACCCCCCCCCCCCCCCCCCCCGCGAGGATAAAGAATAGAGGATAAAGCGGAAGATAATGAATGAATGAATGAACGATCAGTTAGAACAGAAGTGATGACTGAAAACCTGCCAGTAACGATTCCCGGTTCGAATCCCCATCTGGGTGGAGTTTCCATGTTCTCCCCGTGTCCGCGTGGGTTTCCTCTGGGTTTTCCGGTTTCCTCCCACAGTCCAAAAACATGGATCAAGGTCAATTGAATGCTCCAAATTGCCCCATATAGAGTGTGTCTGTGTGAGTGAGTGTGTGGCCAGTGATAGATCTGCCCAGCGCCCGAGACGTTCTCCCCTGGATGGGCATGGTGAACCCCACCGCGACCCTAATAGAGAATAAAGCGGGAGATAATGAATGAATATATATATATATATATAGGGCGGCACGGTGGCTTAGTGGTTTAGCATGTTCTCCTCTCAGCACTAGGGATTTCCGGTTCGAATCCCCATCTGGGTGGAGTTTCCATGTTCTCCCCGTGTTTCGCGGGTTTCCTCCGGGTTCTCCGGTTTCCTCCCACAGTCCAAAAACATGGATCAAGTTAATTGAGTTCTCTAAATTGCCCCATATAGAGTGTGTCTGTGTGTGTGAGTGTGTACCCAGCGATGGATTGGCGCCCTGTCCTGGGTGTATCTGTCCAGCGCCCGAGACGTTCTCCCCTGGATGGGCATGGGGAACCCCACCGCGACCCTAATAGAGAATAAAGCGGGAGATAATGAATGAATATATATATATATAGGGCGGCACGGTGGCTTAGTGGTTTAGCATGTTCTCCTCTCAGCACTAGGGATTTCCGGTTCGAATCCCCATCTGGGTGGAGTTTCCACGTTCTCCCCGTGTCCGCGTGGGTTTCCTCCGGGTTCTCCGGTTTCCTCCCACAGTCCAAAAACATGGATCAAGTTAATTGAGTTCTCTAAATTGCCCCATATAGAGTGTGTTTGTGTGAGTGAGTGTGTGCCCAGCAATGGATTGGCATCCTGTGTATCTGCCCAGGGCCCGAGATGCCCAGATGGACATGGGGAACCCCACCCCTGCCCCCCCCCCCTCTTTGCAACCCTAGTAGAGGATATAGTGGATGATAATGGATGGATATAGATATAGATATATTTATATATATATATAGTATGTATATAAACATTTGAGAACCAGACTCTGGGTTTGTGATGGTGTGTCTGCTGGTTTCACGCGTGACGTTCTATATAACAGTACTCTGCATGAGAGTCATTAGAACGTCAGATGGTGTATCATTATGTAATCTGTAATGGCAGCACATTCCCTTCACTCAGCTATAAGCATGTCTCTCTATTTTAATGATATAACATTAAACTGAAAGCTCTTTGTTCCGCGTTGGTGATAAAGAACCCGTCATCTGAACGCATGCTGCCTGTAGAGCACATCTGCAACACAGGAAGACAAACATTGGCCCATAAGGCGCCGACTCATCACTTCTGAAGAAATGGAGAAGAGGAAGTGAATTAATTAACTAAACGAGCGAAAACAAAGGCTCCCAATCATTTCTTTATCCCGTTCTAACAGGAAGAGTTCCCCCTGTGGGAAGTGGGTTCTGAGGTTTGGTCCACATCCGCCTCTCAGAGCTGGAGAACCAGGTTCGAATCCCCATCTGGGTGGAGTTTCCATGCTCTCCCCATGTCTGCGTGGGTTTTCTCCCACAATCCAAAAATATGGAATTGGCTGCTCAAATTTGCCCTTATTTAAATTGCCCCCAAATACAGTGTGTGTAACAAATGATGGATTGGTGCCCTGTCCTGGGTGTATCTTCCCAGCGTTCCCAAAAAACATTCTCCTCTAGTTCTCCTTCTCTCCCCCCTACCACAAGTCCCTAGTTTAGGATTAAGTGGTGCGAAATTGCCCTATATAGTGAGTGTGTGTTTGTGAGTGTGTGCCCAGCGATGGATTGGTGCCCTGTTCCGAGTTTATTTGGTATCTGCCCAGCACCCAAAGTTTCCTCCCTGGATGGGCATGGGGAACCCACCTACCCCACCCACCCTAAACCTAGTCCCTAGTTTAGGATTAAGTGGAAGATAATGAGACAAGATGCGAAATTGCCCCATATAGTGAGTGTGTGTGTTTGAGTGTGTGCCCAGCAATGGATTGGCACCCTGTTCTGGGTGTATCTGCCCAGCGCCCAAAGTTTCCTCCAAGGATGGGCACAGGGAACCCCCCCACCACAAAGCTATTTCCTATGAGATAAGATAGGCGGCACGGTGGCTTAGTGGTTTAGCATGTTCTCCTCTCAGCACTGGGGATTCCCAGTTCGAATCCCAATCTGGGTGGAGTTTCCATGTTCTCGCCGTGTCCGCGTGGGTTTCCTCCGGGTTCTCCGGCTTCCACCCACAGTCCAAAAAACATGGACCAAGGTCAATTGACTTCTCCAAATTGCCCCATATAGTGTGTGTATGTGTTTGCGTGAGTGAGTGTGTGTGCCCAGTGATAGATGTCCCCCCTGTCCTAGGTGTATCTGCCCAGCGCCTGAAATGTTCTCCCCTGGATGGGCATGGGGAACCCCCCACCCCCACGACCCTAGGAATATAATAGATGGATGGATAATGAGATGAGAAATTGCCCCATATAGAGTGTGTCTGTGTGAGTGAGTGTGTGCCCAGCGATGGATTGGTGTATCTTCCCAGCGCCCAAAAACGTTCTCCCCTAGATGGGCACGGGGAACCCTAGTAGTAATCCCTCAGTGGAAGATATTGAGATAAGATATAAGATGAGAGCTGAGCCGTACAGTTTCTCCGAGTTCTTTACACCGTGGAGAACATCTGAGAAGGTCATCGGTGTAACGTGCAGACACGTGGTGAACCTTCGGCTGAGACCTGAGGTCATGATCTTTTATAGCTTCGAACCCGTACAGATTTCGCAACACACAGGCGCATTAAAACCCGTGCAGGAGATAAAGCGGCACGCGGAACATCGGGCTGAACAGTAGAACGGTGAGCTGGTGGAAGCGTGTATGTGATTAATGAGATACATTTACATTTAGTCGTTTAGCAGACGACGCTTTCATCCAAAGCGACTTACAAATGAGAACATTACAGTCAGAAGTTATGGAGAAAACCAACTACACTGTAAATTCATCAAACCTGATTGTTATTCGATGCTGCGGCCCCTCCCCCTTTTTAATTTAATTTTTTTTTAACAACAGGTATTTGTTAAAGAGATGCGTCTTCATTCATTCATTCATTATCTCCCGCTTTATCCTCTATTAGGGTCGTGGGGGGCGGGGGGGTTCCCCATGCCCATCCAGGGGAGAACATATCGGGCGCTGGGCAGATAGACCCAGGACAGGGCGCCAATCCATCGCTGGGCTCACACTCACTCACACAAACACACTCTATATGGGGCAATTTGGAGAATTCAATTGACTTTCATTCATTCATTATCTCCCGCTATATCCTCTATTAGGGTCGCGGTGGGGTTCCCCATGCCCATCCTGGGGAGAACATATCGGGAGCTGGGCAGATAGACCCAGGACAGGGCGCCAATCCATCGCTGGGCACACACTCACTCACACAGACAGACTCTATGTGGGGCAATTTGGAGAACTCAATTGACTTTCATTCATTCATTATCTCCCGCTATATCCTCTATTAGGGTCGCGGTGGGGTTCCCCATGCCCATCCAGGGGAGAACGTCTCGGGCGCTGGGCAGATAGACCCAGGACAGGGCGCCAATCCATCGCTGGGCACACACTCACTCACACAGACACACTCTATATGGGGCAATTTGGAGAACTCAATTGACTTTCATTCATTCATTATCTCCCGCTATATCCTCTATTAGGGTCGCGGTGGGATTCCCCATGCCCATCCAGGGGAGAACGTCTCGGGCGCTGGGCAGATACACCCAGGACAGGGCGCCAATCCATCGCTGGGCACACACTCACTCACTCACACAAACACACTCTATATGGGGCAAATTGGAGAACTCAATTGACTTTCATTCATTCATTATCTCTCGCTATATCCTCTATTAGGGTCGCGGTGGGGTTCCCCATGCCCATCCAGGGGAGAACGTCTCGGGCGCTGGGCAGATACACCCAGGACAGGGCGCCAATCCATCGCTGGGCACTCACTCACTCACTCACACAGACACACTCTATATGGGGCAATTTGGAGAATTCAATTGACTTTTCATTCATTATCTCCTGCTTTATCCTCTATTAGGGTCGTGGGGGGGGGGTTCCCCATGCCCATCCAGGGGAGAACGTCTCGGGCGCTGGGCAGATAGACCCAGGACAGGGCGCCAATCCATCGCTGGGCACACACTCACTCACTCACACACACACACTCTATATGGGGCAATTTGGAGAATTCAATTGACTTTTCATTCATTATCTCCTGCTTTATCCTCTATTAGGGTCGTGGGGGGGGGGGTTCCCCATGCCCATCCAGGGGAGAACGTCTCGGGCGCTGGGCAGATAGACCCAGGACAGGGCGCCAATCCATCGCTGGGCACACACTCACTCACTCACACACACACACTCTATATGGGGCAATTTGGAGAATTCAATTGACTTGATCCCTGTTTTTGGACTGTGGGAGGAAACCGGAAAACCCGGAGGAAACCCACGCAGACACGGGGAGAACATGGAAACTCCACCCAGATTGGATTCGAACCGGGAATCCCTAGCGCTGAGAGGAGAACGTGCTGACCACTAAACCACCGTGCCGCCAGATGCGTCTTCAGTAGTTTCTTAAAACTGTTTAAAGATTCTGCCTTACGGACAGAGTTGGGAAGATCGTTCCACCATGTTGAAGTGGTGAACGCCACGGAGTGAGAATCAGCTCCTCGGTGAGGTGGAACCACCAGGGGGCGATCATCACCGGAGCGAAGTGAACGAGTCGGAGTGTATTTTGAGAAGATAGAGTGAAGGTCGGAGGGGCCAGATCCTGAGATGGTTCTGTAGGCCAGAGTCAGAGACTTGTACTGAATGCAGCAGTTACAGGGAACCAATGGAGGGAAGTGAGTGATGGAGGGACATGAGTTCTTGGGTGGTGGAACACGAGTCGGGCTGCAGAGTTCTGAATCAGTTGAAGAGGTCTGATTGTGGAAGCTGGGATTCCGGCGAGTAGCGCATTACAATAATCAAGATATGATGAGTCGGCGAGGCTTCACCACTCAGTCAGCATTTTCATGACATCACAAGACGAGCTGCATGGAACAGGATTAGGTGAACCGTCAGCACTTTTGGAGGCGCAAAGATCATCTGCACGTATTTGGAGAACTACAGTATCTCTCCTCTTTGGAGAACATCCCTCATTCGAGAACGTTAGTTATGATAGTTATATATATATAATAATTTTCCATCCATCCATTATCTCCCACTTCATCCTCTATTAGGGTCAGAGGGGGGGGGGGTTCCTCATGCCCATCCAGGGGAGAACGTTTCGGGCGCTGGACAGATACACCCAGGACAGGGGGGCAATCTATCGCTGGACACACACTCACTCACACACTCTCACATACACTATATGGGGCAATTTGGAGAATTCAATTGACTTGATCCATGTTTTTTGGACTGTGGGAGGAAACCGGAGAACCCGGAGGAAACCCACGCGGACACGGGGAGAACATGGAAACTCCACCCTGATGGAATTCGAACCGGGAATCCCCAGTGCTGAGAGGAGAACATGCTAAACCACCGTGCCGCCTATGATAGTTATATATATAATAATTTTCCATCCATTCATTATCTTCTGCTTTATCCTCTATTAGGGTTAGAAGGGGGGGGGGGGGGTTCCTCATGCCCATCCAGGGGAGAACGTTTCGGGCGCTGGGCAGATACACCCAGGACAGGGGGGCAATCTATCGCTGGACACAAACTCACTCACACAGACACACTCTATATGGGGCAATTTGGAGAATTCAATTGACTTGATCCATGTTTTTTGGACTGTGGGAGGAAACCGGAGAACCCGGAGGAAACCCACGCGGACACGGGGAGAACATGGAAACTCCACCCTGATGGAATTCGAACCGGGAATCCCCAGTGCTGAGAGGAGAACATGCTAAACCACTAAGCCACCGTGCCGCCCTTATTATAATTTTATTATATATAATATAACCATAAACACAACGTTCTAATCTCCTTTATCAGCTGATGGCATCAGATTAAATAAAGTCTACGAAATTGTGTAGATGCTCGAGAGCCTGTTCACACACACACACACACACACACACACACACACACACACACACACACACACTTATTTCCATGCCTTATGGGGACTTTACATAGACTTTCATTTATTTGATAGAGATTTCATTCAGGGCAGTGTGGTGTTTAATACATACACCTTTCAGCGCTATTCCGGGTTCTAATCCCAATCTGGGTGGAGTTTCCATGTTCTCCCCGTGTCCGCGTGGGTTTCCTCCGGGTTCTCCGGATTCCTCCCACAGTCCAAAAACATGGATCAAGGTCAATTGAATTCTCCAGATTGCCCCATATAGAGTGTGTTTGTGTATGTCTATGCGAGAGAGTGAGTGTGTGCCCAGTGATAGATTGCCCCCCTGTCCTGGGTGTATCTGCCCAGCGCCCGAAACGTTCTCCCCTGGATGGACATGGGGAACCCCCACATGACCCTAGTATATGAGGTCCCCACATGTAAGTGTGTAAACAGACACACACACACACACACATACACACACACACACACACACACACAGTCAGATTGGTAGGCACTTCAAGTTTAAGTTGATATATTTATCTAACACTATTAGCAATTGTATATTGTTTTAAAGGGCGGCACGGTGGCTTAGTGGTTTAGCATGTTCTCCTCTCGGCGCTAGGGATTCCCGGTTCGAATCCCCATCTGGGTGGAGTTTCCATGTTCTCCCCGTGTCCGTGTGGGTTTCCTCCGGGTTCTCCGCTTTCCTCCCACAGTCCAAAAACATGGATCAAGTCAATTGAGTTCTCCAGATTGCCCCATATAGAGTGTGTCTGTGTGAGTGAGTGAGTGTGTGCCCAGCGATGGATTGGCGCCCTGTCCTGGGTGTATCTGCCCAGCGCCCGAAATGTTCTCCCCTGGATGGGCATGGGGAACCCCCCCCACCCACCCCCGTGACCCTAATAGAGGATAAAGTGGGAGATAATGGATGGATGGATGAAATATATAAACCTCCACAGGGGCCTAAAAAGTAAGTTTACATGCGTACAACAACAATAAAAGGCATTCATTCATTCATTCATTCGATCAGAACCAGAATCAGAACCCCGATCCGTGCCGCCCTCACATTATGGGATGTTAATCAGGGAACAGGGTATTCTGACGGGCTTAAAGACTTACACGGGAAGTCAAAGTTCACACTCAGCTGCACGACAAGCCCGAGCAGAGTCCACAACCCGACGAAACTCGGCCCCGGAGCCGACTCAGCGCCGAGGCTACCCCTCCCACCCCCCCCCACCCCACTCCCCCCCCACCCCCCCACCAAGCCGTCTGAAGCAGAAGACATGATGGACTATTGTCCTCTCTAACCTTTGAACGGCATCTTATCGCCGGCCGTCCCGATAACGGAGCATTAAAAAAAAGCCCTGACGCTTCATACCTGTGACCCTTCACCCTCCGGAAAGCAACCTCGAGGGTTCTTATCTGACGTTCCGCCCTTTATCTCGTGTGAGGACCGCACAGACACGAAGAACTGAGCCTAGGGCTTTCGAAAGGACGACGTACCTGATGAAAAACGTATTTTTCGGGGGGGGGGGGGGGTTCGCAAGCGCCATTCATCTTCAGGGAGGAGGTTGGGAATGGTGGGGGGGGGTGATGGATTTAGAACCGATGCAATCGGAACAAGGTGAGAACATCACCTTGACGGAGTGCCAGCCTCTTAGCTCATCACCCACATTACGCCCTCACACCTCTCGAAAGCCATTCATTCATTCATTCATTATCTTCCGCATTATACTATATTAGGGTCGAGGGGGAGGGGGGGGGTTCCCCATGCCCATCCAGGGGAGAACGTTTCGGGCGCTGGGCAGATACACCCAGGACAGGGGGGGCAATCTATAGCTGGACACACACTCACTCACTCACTCACACAGACACACTCTATATGGGGCAATTTGGAGAACTCACTTGACTTGATCCATGTTTTTGGACTGTGGGAGGAAAGTGGAGAACCCAGAGGAAACCCACGCAGACACGGGGAGAACATGGAAACTCCACGCAGGTGGGGATTCGAACCGGGAATCCCTAGCGCCGAGAGGAGAACATGCTAAACCACTAAGCCACCGTGCCGCCCTTCTCGAAAGCCAATTCAATTGACCTTGATCCATGTTTTTGGACTTTGGGAGGAAACCGGAGAACCCGGAGGAAACCCACACGGACACGGGGAGAACATGCAAACTCCACCCAGATTGGTCAGAGATCTCTCGCTCAATCTAGAGCCTGGTTTGTGTCGTATAAAGCCGGTTTATTTTTATATATCGACTGTTTTTAACGTATAAACTCGGTTCTCTAGTTTTTGCGCGAGTGATTTCACTGGAATTGGCTTTCGAGAAGGGCGGCACGGTGGCTTAGTGGTTTAGCACGTTCTCCTCTCAGCACTAGGGATTCCCGGTTCGAATCCCAATCTGGGTGGAGTTTCCATGTTCTCCCCGTGTCCGCGTGGGTTTTCTCCGGGTTCTCCGGTTTCCTCCCACAGTCCAAAAACATGGATCAAGTCAATTGAGTTCTCTAAATTGCCCCATATAGAGTGTGTTTGAGTGAGTGAGTGTGTGCCCAGCGATGGATTGGCGTCCTGTCCTGGGTGTATCTGCCCAGCGCCCGAGACGTTCTCCCCTGGATGGGCATGGGAACCCCACCGCGACCCTAATAGAGGATAAAGCGGAAGATAATGAATGAATGAATGAATGGATGTTATACACAAGGCGGCACAGTGGCTTAGTGGTTTAGCATGTTCTCCTCTCAGCTCTAGGGTTTCCCGGTTCGAATCCCAATCTGGGTGGAGTTTCCATGTTCTCCCCGTGTCCACGTTGGTTTCTTCCGGGTTCTCCGGTTTCCTCCCACAGTCCACAAACATGGATCAAGTTAATTGAGCTCTCTAAATTGCCCCATATAGAGTGTGTCTGTGTGAGTGAGTGTGTGCCCAGCGATGGATTGGCGCCCTGTCCTGGGTGTATCTGCCCAGCGCCCGAGACGTTCTCCCCTGGATGGGCATGGGAACCCCACCGCGACCCTAATAGAGGATAAAGCGGAAGATAATGAATGAATGAATGAATGGATGTTATACACAAGGCGGCACAGTGGCTTAGTGGTTTAGCATGTTCTCCTCTCAGCGCTGGGGTTTCTCGGTTCGAATCCCAATCTGGGTGGAGTTTCCATGTTCTCCCCGTGTCCACGTTGGTTTCCTCCGGGTTCTCCGGTTTCCTCCCACAGTCCAAAAACATGGATCAAGGTCAATTGAATTCTCCAAATTGCCCCATATAGAGTGTGTGAGTGAGTGTGTGTCCAGTGATCGATTGCCTCCCTGTCCTGGTTGCATCTGCCCAGCGCCCGAAACGTTCTCCCCTGGATGGACATGGGGAACCCCCACCCCACCCTGCGACCCTAATAGAGGATAAAGCGGAAGATAATGGATGGATTTCCATGTGAAGGCTTCATGTTGCTCGGTGTAATACTGCAGCCTGTCAGTAACCGGAGCTTCTGTTGCTTCTGTAGCCAAATTCAGGCAGGAATTGAAAGTCTGCGACGCAGAACTATCACTTCCTCTCCACCCCCCCACCCCCCGCACGTCCAGCACGTCTGACACATCAGCTGGACATCAGCTGACTCTGAACCTCCAGCTGCATCACATTCTGAGGCCGCAGACGTCTGTTTCACCTCATTTATTACCTTATTTATCTTTTTATTTATTTATCGCCGATCACAAACTAAGACTGACCGGCAGATTGTTTTAGATAGACTTACCCCCCCAGCAGGTGAGATGAAAGGGTCCGGACGTGAAGGTCAGCACCAAGTCCAAGTATCCACATGCAGAGGAGACAGAAGTGCAATATAAAGGCTTTAAGAACAACTGTTGTTAAAATATAGGGTTAAAATTATATATATTATATATATATGTTTACCATCTAATTAAAATATACCCTGATATACAGTACCAGTTAAAAGTTTGACCACGCCCCCTCCACGTTCTCAGTTCCACGTCCTGTGTAGATGGACTTTGTAGTTCTCCAATTGCAGACTGTAGTCCATCTGTTTGTGTTCTACAGTACATACTGTGCACGTCCCCTTTACTCTGTTCTAATGGTCAGAACCCCAATAGTACCACCACAGAGCAGGGGTTATTTGGTGGGTGCATTAGTCCTATCCCAGCAGTGTGACTGAGGTGGAGAACTGAACCTCCAGCAGCACTGCTGCACTAGAACCCCCCTCACCACA
>JAFMOC010000516.1:155000-245000 GCA_019802505.1 Corydoras sp. C115 | reverse complement strand
AATTGATCCATGTTTTTGGACTATGGGAGGAAACCGGAGAACCCGGAGGAAACCCACGCGGACACGGGGAGAACATGGAAACTCCACCCAGATTGAGATTTGAACCACACACACCCACTATATAGGGGCAATTTATCCATCCATTATCTTCCGCTTTATCCTCTATTAGGGTCGCGGGGGGGTGGGGGGTTCTCCATGCCCATCCAGGGGAGAACGTTTCGGGCGCTGGGCAGATACACCCAGGACAGGGGGGCAATCTATCACTGGACACACTCTCACTCACACAAACACACACACTCTATATGGGGCAATTTGGAGAATTCAATTGATCTTGAGACGCGAACCCCGAGGACACTCACGTGGACACGGGGAGACACGGGGAGAACACGGGGAGAACATGGAAGCTCCAGCCAGATTGGCAAGCCAACCTCTCAGCGCCGGGGCTCCGGGTTTGAATCTGGGAGTAAAGAGCCAGGAGCGTTGTGAAGCCAGTCGATCAGCATGTGTTTATTTCAGCTTTAAGCCTTTAATCGGTGACGGTACAGGGGGGGTCAGTGACGTACATTCGACAACGGAATCCGTGAGAAGAACGCCCCCTTGTGGCTCTCCTGGTCGGCCGGACAGACGGACACCTGAGAATTCGTCCCGAGCAGTTATTGCTGTTTCATGGCACGCCGTGATCGAACACCCGCGGCGTTGCATAATAAAAACCACACAGAGGGGGGCGCCGTTTCAGCGAAGCACAACTCTCACAACTCTCACCGACGACTAGAAAGAGAGTGGAAATCGACAAAAATCGAATCTACAAAACCTCCCCAACGATTACGGTTACGCAACGGGCTACTGCAGCGGCGGCTGGTCCATAGGGGGCGCCGTGCTGGGGCTCCCCCCCCTTTAAAATCGTTCGGATATTAAACCAAATTAATTATCAAGTGCAAAACTAATTGGCGCCGTGTGTCTAATAGACGTGTTAGAATTGATTAAAAGAAGAAATGAATACAGGTATTAGTGGTTTAGCATGTTCTCCTCTCAGCGCTAGGGAGTCCCGGGTCGAATCCCCAGCTGGGTGGAGTTTCCATGTCCTCCCCGTGTCCGTGTGGGATTCCTCCGGGTTCTCCGGTTTCCTCCCACAGTCCAAAAACATGGATCAAGTCAATTGATTTCTCCAAATTGCCCCATATAGAGTGTGTGTGTCTCTGTGTGAGTGAGTGTGTGCCCAATGATAGATTGCCCCCCTGTCCTGGGTCTATCTGCCCAGCGCCCGAAACGTTCTCCCCTGGATGGGCATGGGGAACCCCCCCCCCCGTGACCCTAGTAGAGGATAAAGCGGAAGATGAAGGATGGATGGGTCTTACACATAGGGTGGCATGGTGGCTTAGTGGTTTAGTATGTTCTCCTCTCAGCGCTAGGGAGTCCCGGGTCGAATCCCCATCTGGATGGAGTTTCCATGTTCTCCCTGTGTCCACATGGGTTTCCTCCGGGTTCTCCGGTTTCCTCCCACAGTCCAAAAACATGGATCAAGTCAATTGATTTCTCCAAATTGCCCCATATAGAGTGTGTCTGTGTAAGTGAGTGTGTGCCCAGCGATAGATTGCCCCCCTGTCCTGGGTGTATCTGCCCAGCGCCCGAGACGTTCTCCCCTAAGAATGTGTCTTACACATAGGGGCAGCACGGTGGCTTAGTGGTTTAGTATGTTCTCCTCTAGCGCTAAGGATTCAGGTTCGAAACCCAATCTGGGTGGAGTTTCTATGTTCTCCCCTTGTCCGCGTGGGTTTCCTCCGGGTTTTCCGGTCCAAAAACATGGATCAAGGGCAACTGAATTCTCCAAATTGCCCCATATAGAGTGTGTATGTGTGTGTGTGAGTGAACAGTGATAAACAAACACCCTGTCCTGGGGACAAAACGTTCTCCCCTGGATGGGCATTTGTTTGTTTGTTTTAAATTTGTTTTAAAAACACAATTTTTTTTTTATTAAAAAATTAATTTATTAAAAAATTTTTTTTTAAATTTATTTATAATTTTTCTTTTGCACCAGCCGCCACTGGTCTAAGACATCGACAGTGAAAGGCACGGATACGTCTACTTTTGGACTTTTCTAAACGCTGCAGCATCACACAACGAGTGGCGACCTCAGAGGGAGCTGGCCACGCCCCCCTAACCCCCCCCCCCCCCCGGCCCCGACGTCCCCCCGGCGTCGCACTCGTAGGTCGGAAGGAATGGCGTGTTCTCTACGAAAGACTCTTCAATATGCTACAGACTCCCGACACTGTCCACGTCGACGGTTAAGACATACCGTCATCGGTTCCTCGGACCTGTTCTCCGTGCGGAAGCTTAGCCCGGAGGTCCGGTTCTACCTCGGTGTCCACGTGCAGCTGCGAGAGGGAGACGGACGGGGGTTGATTTGCATTCGCGGCCTGGCGCTCGGCCCCCTCGCTTTCCGTCGCCCCGTCCGGGGCTTCGAACGAGTCGCCCCCGAGGGACGCCAGTTTGATGTAACCCCTACTGCCCAGACGGTCCAGCCTGGGGCAACTAAACCTACGTGACCTCTCCTCGTGGCGGCCCGTGCTCAGGTCCGAAAGGGCGTTCAGGGACAGGTGGGAGCCCAGGTTCCGGACCCCGGCGCTGGGGGGCAGCAGCTGTTGCGGGCAGCTTGTGGCTGTTGGGCTGGGGTCACTTAGGTCCTGGCATGGGGACACTTTGACTCCAGAGACCTCAGCTGTAGTCAGTATGGCAGAGCTGAGGGGTCCCTCGGAGTTGTCCAGGGGGGGTCGCAGCCCCTGGTTGGAGACGCCCCGGGTGGTGTCGCCCCCCTCCCGCTCGGCTTTAGCCTCCACTTCCCGGTTGTTGAGCTTAATGACCGGCAAGGTGAAGGCGTTGACCGAAGACGTCACTATGGACAGGGTCTCCCACTCTTTAGGAGAAGGCATGGGTTCTTCGGGCCCCGCCCTCTCCTTGCAAATGCTGTAGATGGTTTCGGTAAGCGATTGTCTCTCCCTGGTCCAGCTGAACTCCCTGCCCTCCGAGGTCCTCCTGAAGTCCCGCTCTTTGCACGACGTGGTCGAGGGCCAAGACCCTCTTGACGGCATGGCGGCGTTGCACCCGGCGGGTCGAAGCTCTCCGTCTCTGGAGCGGGTGCGGTTCTGCGGGCCGTTAAAAGGAGCGCGGCCCTTGGAGCGGAGGCTGTGGATGTCGATGACGGTGGAGTAGATGTCCCGCAGGTCGATGATTTTGGTCTTCTTGTCGCGGTTCTCGTGGAGGACGGCGTTGGCGCAAATGAACAGGAAGATACCGATTCCCATGACCAACGGCCCGAGGACTTTCAGCTGGTCCGAGTACAGGTACGTGTTGAACAGGCCTTCCAGAAGGCCCACGGGCCGGAACTCGGGCCGGGTGGCGTCGCCCGGGACGTCGGTGCCGTTCCGCCGGCTCCGCGGCCACAGCTTATCGTTATTGCTGGTGGAATTCCAAGGGTTCTTGTCGGAATGTTGAGGCAGATTCCCGGTCGCCTTCTCTCTCGCCGGGGTCCGCCGGTGGGCCGCGTTCTCTCGGGGCCAGTAGCCCAGGACGGCCATGGCTATTCCGACCACCAAGACCAGAACTCCGAAGGCGGCGACAAACCCGGAGACTGACAACAGCTTCAGTTTGCCCTTCACCACCACTATGTTGTTCTTCATCTTCTTCCGGCTTTTCCTCCGCCGCTTGTTCTCCGCCCGGTTCTTGGCCCGGAGCGAGTCCTGCCGCCGGGAGATCCTCAGAAGTCCACCTGTCGCGATCATTGTGGCTATTGGGCGGTGCAGCTGTCAGTCATCCTGCCGGGCGACAGACACAGGACGCTACGGTTAGTGAGTTAAAGCAGAAGAATGGAAGCCATAATGATCAGAACCCCAATAGTACCACCACAGAGCAGGGGTTATTGGGTGGGGGCATTAGTCCTATCCCAGCAGTGTCACTGAGGTGGAGAAATGAAACTAAAGCAGCCCAATAAACAGTCCACCACCCAAATGATACTGTGTACGTCCCCTTTACTCTGTTCTAATGGTCAGAACCCCAATAGTACCCCCACAGAGCAGGGGTTATTGGGTGGGTGCATTAGTCCTATCCCAGCAGTGTGACTGAGGTGGAGAAATGAACCTCCATGAAACCCCCTCACCACATCAGTGTCACTGCAGAACTGACAATAAAGTGGTGTTTAGCATGTTCTCCTCACAGTGCTGGGGATTCCCGGTTCGAATCCCAATCTGGTGGAGTTTCCATGTTCTCCCCGTGTCCGCATGGGTTTCCTCCGGGTTCTCCGGTTTCCTTCCACAGTCCGAAAACCATTTATCAAGGTCAATTGAATTCTCCAAACTGCCCCATATAGAGTGTATTTGTGTGAGTGAGTGGCTAGTGATAGATTGCCCCCCTGTCCTGGGTGTATCTGCCCAGCGCCCGAAAAGTTCTCCCCTGGATGGGCATGGGGAACCCGCCACCCCTCGCGACCCTAGTAGAGGATAAAGCGGAAGATAATGGATGACTGGATGGGTTAGCACGTCCTTATCTCAGTGCTGGGGATTCCCGGTTCGAATCCCAATCTGGGTGGAGTTTCCATGTTCTCCCCGTGTCCGCGTGGGTTTCCTCCGGGTTCTCCAGTTTCCTCCCAGCGTCCCAAAACATTCTAAATTACCCTATATAGAGCATGTTTGTGTGCACACTATATAGGAGCAGCCAATTCTCCGTGAAACCATGTTTTTTGGACTGTGGGAGGAAACCGGAGAACCCGGAGGAAACCCACACGGACACGGGGAGAACATGGAAACTCCACCCGGATTGGGATTCGAACCGGGAATGTTGCCCCTGCTTTCTCCACCTCAGTGACACTGCTGGGTAGGACTAATGCACCCACCCAATAACCCCTGCTCTGTGGTGGTACCATTGGGGTTCTGACCATTAGAACAGAGTAAAGGGGACGTAGATGGACTACAGATGGACTACAGTCTGCAATTGGAGAACTACAAAGTCCATCTTTACATTGAGTGGAACAGAAAGGGGGCGTGGCCAAACATCAGCCTGGTACTGTAGATTTCAGATTCTCAGTTATATTAAGGGGCGTGTCCTCTAAGCTGGGGTTATTAGAAGGTTCTTCTGATGTTCTGCTTGCGTAACCTTGCAGGTAACGTCCGTCCACCCCCCCCCCCCCCCCCCCGTCACACAGAGCAAGCGGCATGGCTCAATCGACTGTGAAGAACATACCAATCAGCGCCGACGCTGCCAGGAGGCGATCCATTTGCCTAATCGGCAATAATTATATGCGGCTTAGGGCCTCATGAATAATTCATGCCGCAGACGTCTGCCCTGGTGCCCGGGTCTTTAGGAAATGCCAGCGCTTAGAATGGCAGCCTTTTGGGAACGTGTGCGCGAATGCCCCCCCTACCCCCCCTACCACCCCCCACACTCCCCCCCCCCACCCCCCGCTGGAGAGCGAAGGTCAGAAGCATTCGCGGCCTCGTCCCATCTGCTCCAGCTCGGAATAACCAACTGCTTAATAATTAATTTATTAATAAAGACATCCAAAGTATAGGGCGGCTCGGTGGCTTAGTGGTTTTGCATGTTCTCCTCTCAGCGCTAGGGATTCCCGGTTCGAATCCCATCCACGTTCCACAATCTATTGCTAGGCACACACTCACTCACTCACTCACACAGACACACTCTATATGGGGCAATTTAGAGCAGCCAGTTTACCTTGAATCCATGTTGTTCGACTGTATGTTACTAATTTTAGTAATAATAACAATTATAATAATTATAATATTAATAATAGGGCGGCACGGTGGATTAGTGGTTTAGCATGTTCTCCTCTCAGCGCTAGGGATTCCCGTCTCGAATCCCCATCTGGGTGGAGTTTCCATGTTCTCCCCGTGTCCGCGTGGGTTTCCTCCGGGTTCTCCGGTTTCCTCCCACAGTCCAAAAAACATGGATCAAGTCAATTGAGTTCTCCAAATTGCCCCATATAGAGTGTGTCTGTGTGAGTGAGTGTGTGCCCAGCGATGGATTGGCGCCCTGTCCTGGGTGTATCTGCCCAGCGCCCGAGACGTTCTCCCCTGGATGGGCATGGGGAACCCCACCGCGACCCTAATAGAGGATAAAGCAGAAGATAATAAATGAATGAATAATATTAATAATAGGGCGGCATGGTGGCTTAGTGGTTTAGCATGTTCTCCTCTCAGCACTAGGGATTCCCGGTTCGAATCCCAATCTGGGTGGAGTTTCCATGTCCCCTCCGTGTCCGTGTGGGTTTCCTCCGGGTTCTCCGGTTTCCTCCCACAGTCCAAAAAACATGGATCAAGGTCAATTGAATTCTCCAAATTGCCCCATATAGAGTGTGTCTGTGTGAGTGAGTGTGTGTCCAGTGATAGATTGCCTCCCTGTCGTGGGTGCTAGATTGCCCCCTTGCGACCCTAGTAGAGGATAAAGCAGAAGATAATGGATGTATGGATTCAAATTATTGGGGCGGCACGGTGGCTTAGTGGTTTTGCATGTTCTCCTCTCAGTGCTAGGGATTCCCGGTTCGAATCCCCATCTGGGTGGAGTTTCCATGTTCTCCCCGTGTCCGTGTGGGTTTCCTCCGGGTTCTCTGGTTTCCTCCCACAGTCCAAAAACATGGATCAAGTCAATTGAGTTCTCCAAAATTGCCCCATATAGAGTGTGTCTGTGTGAGTGAGTGTGTGCCCAGCGATAGATTGGAACCCTGTCCTGGGTGTATCTGTCCAGTGCCCGAAATGTTCTCCCCTGGATGCCCCCCCCCCCCCATAGGATTAAGGGGAAGATAATGCGATGACATTAGACGAGAGCTCATGGAAGGAATTCATTTAATTAAGAACGACGTCAGGCTTCGTCCATGGTGCTGAACTATTCAGCCACAACCAAAAGTCCAAAAACACGGATTCAAGGTGAACTAGCTGCTCTAAATTGCCCCTATATAGTGTGTGTCTCTGTGTGTCCAGTGATAGATCGGCGCCCTGTCCTGGGTGTATCTGCCCAGCGCCCGAAACGTTCTCCTGCCCAATGACCAATGATTTCTTAGTTAAGACCTGAAAAAGAGTCAAGAATCTGAACATCTTTTTTTAACTCTCTCTCTCTCTCTCTCTCACACACACACTCTCACACTCTCACACACACACTCTCTCACACACACACTCTCACACATACCACCCACAGACACAGCCCACGTTCTGACTTATTGCCCCAAGGTGTGGAGGCTTATCAGAAGTTGGAGGATGTGATTTCTCCTGCCTCAGGTGTGGAGGATATTAAAAATAACACAAAGGGCAGATCAGCTGAAGGTTTCTGTTAAAAACCCCGAGCATTTCCCCCAAACGTTCGTTCACTGCGTCAACAAAACCTCCGCTTCACAGACGACTCGGTGCTTCAGTCGCTCAAAAGCTGCGGAACGTAACGGTTCTAATGTTTAACGCATAAATAAACATTAACTTTACTTCTGAATAACACACTGAAGGGCGGGCGGCACGGTGGCTTAGTGGTTGGCATGTTCTCCTCTCAGCGCCGGGGATCCAGGTTCGAATCCCCAACTGGGTGAAGATTCCATGTTCTCCGCGTGTCCGCGTGGGGTTACTCCGGGTTCTCCGGTTTCCTTCCACAGTCCAAAAAACATGGATCAAGGTCATCCATCCATCCATTATCTTCCGCTTTATCCTCTACTAGGGTTGCGGGGGGGGGGGTGTTTCAGGCCCTGGGCAGATAGACCCAGGACAGGGGGGGGCATTCACTGGGCACACGCTCACACACACATACAGTACACACTCTATATGGGGCAGTTTGGAGAATTCAATTGACCTTGATCCATGTTTTTGGACTGTGGGAGGAAACCGGAGAACCCGGAGGAAACCCACGCGGACACGGGGAGAACATGGAGACTCCACCCAGATTGGGATTCGAACCTGGAATCCCCAGCGCTGAGAGGAGAACATGCTAAACCACTAAGCCACCGTGCCGCCTTCAAGGTCAATTGAATGCTCCAAATTGCCCCATATAGAGTGTGTGTGAGTGTGTGTCCAGTGATAGATTAGTGCCCTGTCCTGGGTGTATCTGCCCAGCGCCCGAAACGTTCTCCCCAGGATGGGCATGGGGAACCCCCCCCCCCCGCAACCCTAATAGAGGATAAAGCGGGAGATAATGAATGAATGAATGATGTAAAGCTTCTTAAACCAAAATAATTTCCTAAATTAAACGAACTCATCCATCCATCCATTATCTTCCGCTTTATCCTCTATTAGGGTCGCGGGGTGGGGGTGGGGGGGGGGTTCCCCATGGCCCATCCAGGGGAGAACGTCTCGGACGCTGGGCAGATACACCCAGGACAGGGGGGGCAATCTATCACTGGACACACACACACACTCTATCTGGGGCAATTTGGAGAACTCAATTGACCTTGATCCATGTTTTTTGGACTATGGGAGGAAACCGGAGAACCCGAAGGAACCCCACGCAGACACGGGGAGAACATGGAAACTCCACCCAGATGGGGATTCGAACCGGGAATCCTTAATGCTGAGAGTTACTCCACCAGTCCAGTTTCCAAAAAAAAAATCCACCAAACCTCCACGTTCTAACCCGGTTCTATTAAGAACGCTCTAATGGCAGCAGCAGCAGCGGCGGCAGCACAGCTTTTGCTGCCTCCCCTCTGTGCTCATCCTCATCCTTATCATCATCCTCATCCTCATCATCATCCTCATCATCACCACGAAAAGCAACCAATTACACAGCAAGCCCCAGCTTGTCTACTGTCCATCAACGCTGCACAACGCATCTGCCCCACCACCCCCATCCACCCCCCACCCACCCCCACCCCCACACCACCCCATTATCCGTCTGCCACTCGTGTTCCCGGGAACAGACTGAGTTCTGGAGATAAGGGTTCCTCTAAGAAGCGCCGATGATGATCGATTGCTCAGCCAGTCCGATCAGGCGGCGCGCGCACAGGTTCGGTTCTGGTGCGTGAATCCCGATTTGGATCAAAATAAAGCCAAAAAAAGATCAAAGGAGCTGGATGCGCCTGCGCCTGCGCCCTGCGTATCGATCACACAGCCTAAATGTCATTAAATATATCGCTTTATTCGATACAAGTGGCGTTTGGGCTGAGGTCGGGTTAATCATTGTGACGTCACAAAAAGCGCAGTTTGTAACACGTATAATAATAATAATAATAATAATAATAATAATAATAATAATACATTTTATTTATATAGCGATTTTAGGGACCTATAATAAATAGTATTATTAGTATAAATAATAATAATAGTAGTAATAAAGAGTATAACCTTAAAACACGTGAAACATATAGAACATAGAACACGAATGCATTTCTAAGAAAAATTCATAATAAGCCAAATTAAAAAGTATAGTCAGTTCTTTGAAGCACAATGGTTCTCACGGTGGTTCCTTAAGAACCAGCACTGTGGCATGTTCTCCCTCTGCCGCCTTTCCAGCTTTGATTTCGATATTTGATCGAAATGTGGAATTGTTATTAAATGTTGACTCGTCGCACTAATAAAAAGTTGCATTCGGTCCAAGTTTGGATCCGAACCGAACCTGAAGTTGGTGGTGCGTCTTACCGAAGCGCGGGTCGTCCATGGCGTCGGCGCTCAGCGCGGCTCCGGAACGCGGGTCCATGGTTCCGCCGTCCTCACCGTGCGCCGCCGCCGCCGCCGGCCTCCACAATGCGCCTCCCGCTCCATCCAGCCGTCAACGCATCCCACGGAAAGCACGGCGGAGGGTTGCCAGATCCGCGCGTTACACGCCAACCGCACGCCCTCTATCGGCTGAGATTGTGTTTGCAACAGGTTTAATCTTTAAATAGCCGACCATCCATTATGTTCCGCTTTATCTTCCACTAGGGTCGCGGGTGTGTGTGGGGAGGGGGTTCCCCATGCCCATCCAGGGGAGAACGTCTCGGGCGCTGGGTAGATACACCCAGGACAGGGGGGGCAATCTATCACTGGGCACACACTCTCTCACTCACACAGACAAACACACTCTATATGGGGCAATTTGGAGACTTCAATTGACCTTGATCCATGTTTTTGGACTATGGGAGGAAACCGGAGAACCCGGAGGAAACCCATGCGGACACTGGGGGGAACATGGAAACTCCACCCAGATTGGGATTCGAACTGGGAATCCCCAGCTCTGAGAGGAGAACATGTTAAACCACTAAGCCACCGTGCCACCCCATTATTAATATCCATCCATTATCTTTATCTCCTTCTAGGGTTGCGGGTGGGGGGGGGGTTCCCCATGCCCGTCCAGGGGAGAACGTCTCGGGCGCTGGGCAGATACACCCAGGACAGGGGGGCAATCTATTGCTGGGTACACACTCTCACTCACACAAACACACTCTATATGGGGCAATTTGTAGAATTCAATTGACCTTGATCCATGTTTTTGGACTGTGGGAGGAAACCGGAGAACCAGGAGGAAACCCATGTGGACACGGGGAGAACATGGAAACTCCACCCAGATTGGGATTAGGACCGGGAATCCCTAGTGCTGAGAGGAGAACATGCTAAACCTAATTAAACACATTCATGTTCCCATGTTCCACTTCCTGTAAAGATGGACTTTGTAGTTCTACAATTCCAGACTGTAGTCCATCTGTGTTCTTTGTTGGTTCTGTGTTCTCTATTGGTCAGGAGCATCACAGAACAGGTAGCATGTTCTCCCCGTGTCTGCGTGGGTTGTCTCCAAGCTCTCCTGTTTCCTCCCATCGTCCAAAAACATGGATTCGAGGGGAATTAGCGGCTCTAAATTGCCCCATATAGTGTGATTGTGAATGAGCGTGTGCCCGGTGGTGGCTTAGTGGTTTAGCATGTTCTCCTCTCAGCGCTGGGGATTCCCGGTTCGAATCCCAGTCTGGGTGGAGTTTCCATGTCCTCCCCGTGTCCGCGTGGGTTTCCTCCGGGTTCTCCAGTTTTCCTCCCACAGTCCAAAAACATGGATTCAAGGTCAATTGAAGTCTGCAAATTGCCCCATATAGAGTGTGTTTGTGTGAGTCAGTGTGTGTCCAGCGATACATTGCCCCCCTGTCCTGGGTGTATCTGCCCAGCGCCCGAAACGTTCTACCCTGGATGGGCATGGTGCCCCCCTCCCCCCCCCTCCCCGCAACCCTAGAAGGGTATAAAGACAATGGATGGATGGATATTAATAACAGGGCGGCACGGTGGCTTAGTGGTTTAGCATGTTCTCCTCTCAGAGCTGGGGATTCCCGGTTCGAATCCCAATCTGGGTGGAGTTTCCATGTTCTCCCCGCGTCCACGTGGGTTTCCTCCGGGTTCTCCGGTTTCCTCCCACAGTCCAAAAACATGGATCAAGGTCAACTGAATTCTCCAAATTGCCCCATATAGAGTGTGTATGCGTGAGTGAGTGTCTGCCCAGCGCCCGAAACGTTCTCCCCTGGATGGGCATGATGCCCCCCCCCCTCCCCACAACCCTAGAAGGGTATAAAGACAATGGATGGATGGATATTAATAATGGGGTGGCATGGTGGTTTAGTGGTTTAGCATGTTCTCCTCTCAGCGCTGGGGATTCCTGGTTCGAATCCCAATCTGGGTGGAGTTTCCATGTTCTCCCCGTGTCCGCGTGGGTTTCCTCCGGGTTCTCCGGTTTCCTCCCACAGTCCAAAAACATGGATCAAGGTCAATTGAAGTCTCCAAATTGCCCCATATAGAGTGTGCAGACCCTAATAGAGGATAAAGCGGAAGATAATGGATGGATGGATAATTCCATACACACATCTCCAAAGAATGAGCAAAGGATTGTTTATAAAAAGGGCGCTGGTGAAAGTCAGAGGCCGGTTCCACACCCTGGTGCACATTTGGCAGTAATTAGGGTGTTGATGCTGCGAGACAGAACATTGAGAACGTTAAGCGCAGGCAGAGCGAATGATTCCCAACGGGGTAATAACTCCTTCAGCATTAAAGTGTCAGATGAAGTGCTCCTGCGCCGTTTGTTCTGTACAAACCCCGAGAACCGTCGCTCCGAGCTGATGGAGTCCAGACCCTCGGGTTTGTCTGATGGGGTTCTGATGGGGTCCAGCTCATGGACTCCCAAACCTCGGGCTCGGACGTCTGCGTTTTTGCGCCGGTCTGTTTACTTTCCGACGGAATGTATGGAGAACGTCACATGATCTCCGGATGTGTGCTTCAGGTCCGGTGAATTTACTGAAGAACCTTCGCTGACGTTCTGTCAAAATACACAGAGACGCAGAACAGGCCCGGGTTCCGATACAAGCTCTGCGGAACGATCGGTAAACACAAGACACATCTGAGGAAAATGGAGAAGGAGAACCTGCTGGGTTCACGATGAGTCTCCTGAGCCCAACTGTGTCTCCTGAGGTGGAGGTTCAGGTGGCATGGTGGTGTGGTGGTGAGCACATCTGCCTCTCAGGGCTGGGGATCCAGGTTCCAATCCAAATCAGGGCGCAGTGGGTTTCTCTGGGGTTCTCCGGTTTCCTTTCACACTCCAAAAATATGGATTAAAGGTAAATTGGCTGCTGTAAATCGGCTTTATTTGAATTGCCCCAATATAGTGTGTGTGTGTGTTGGGGGTGGGGGCATGGTGGTGCAGTGCCCCCCCCCCATGACTATAGCAAAGGATTAGGTAGAAGATTATAATGAGATGAGAAATATATATATATATATATATATATATATATATATATATATATATATATATATATATATATATATATATATATATGTGTGTGTATATATATATATATATATTTTTTTTTAATCTGTTATATATTATATTATATTATATTATATTATATTATTGATTTATTTATTGTATTTATATTACTTTTATTCATTTTATTATTATATTAATTCACTAAATTATATTATATTTATTAGATATTTATATCTATATTTTAAAATTTTTATCTATATTTTAATATTTTTTTTATCTCCATATTTCATATTAATTTTTTTATTGCTATTATATTTTTATATTGACATTTTTATTATACACTGCTATATAAAAATTAAAACATTTATTTTTTTCTAACGTAATATTTAAATAATAATAAAAAAATTCTACCAATTAGGGTAAACTGGTAAGGCAGAAGATTATAATAAGAGATGAGGAACATATTTATGTTTTATTATATTTTATATCTATATTATATTGATTTGATTTTATATTATTTCATTTATTTATTGTATTATATTACTTTTATTTATTATTATATCATTTTACTAAATTATATTATAGTTATATTTATTAGATATGTATATCCATATCTTTTATTTTTATCTATATTTTAGATTTTTTTTTAATTGCTATTATATCTTTATATTGTATATAGTCATTCATTATCTCCTGCTTTATCCTCTATTAGGGTTGCGGGGGGGGGGGATGGGGTGGTTCCCCATGCCCATCCAGGGGAGAACGTCTCGGGCGCTGGGCAGATTACACCCAGGACAGGGCGCCAATCCATCGCTGGGCACACACTCACTCACACAGACACACTCTATATGGGGCAATTTTGAGAATTCAGTTGACTTGATCCATGTTTTTGGACTGTGGGAGGAAACCGGAGAACCCGGAGGAAACCCACGCAGACACGGGGAGAACATGGGAACTCCACCCAGATGGGGATTCGAACCGGGAATCCCTAGCGCCGAGAGGAGAACGTGCTAACCACTAAGCCACCGTGCCGCCCCATTTTATTTATTATTATATAATTTTACTAAATTATATTAGTTATATTTATTACATATGTATATCCATATCTTTTATTTTTATATATCTATATATATATATATATATATATATATATATATATATATATTTTTTTTTTTCATATTTTAGATTTATTTATTTCATTTTTATTATACACTACTATATTTATTTTTTTCATATTACATTTTATTTTATTATTGTTTTTTTTTTTCTAACATAATATTTAAATTAAAATTTTTTTTAATTCTACCACTTTGGATAAACTGGGTCTGTAAAATGGTTCCATTTCATGTACCACATGTTTCCTAAATGACAATAACGTCTCCTTGACTCCTTGGACCTGATAGATGGAGGAGGTGAAGAACCAGCTGAGATACCGAATTTTAAACCGAGTTTTAAATAACGAATCAGATTTAAAATTCAACGTCGCCAACAAGTGGTTCCAGTCGCAATGAACCTTTAAAGGGTTCAAAGGTTCCACAATTAGCAGTGGAGCTGGAAACAGGTGAAGTCATTACGACGGGGGGTAAAAACAGCATCCACCAAAGGCTTTGTCTCTGTGGGCGAGCGGGGCTCGTGTTTCGGCTCTGTGTGAGAGAACCGGGGGTCGGTTCAGAGAACGTTCCTCAGGTCCTTTACCATCATCAGATGAGACGGGATGTCCTGGTGCCGTCCACCTCGCAGCTTGATCTGGGCGAGAAAGAACGACGAGAAAGAATCCATTGTACTAAAGTCATGTTCAACACACGCTACATGGGGCAATTTTGAGCCTTCAGTTTACCTTGAATCCATGTGAAACTAGGAAAAAGGAGAACATGGACACTCCACCCAAATCGGGATCCAAACCTGGATCCCCAGTGCATAGAGATGGACATGTTAATCTCTACGCCACCATGCCATCCCAAACACAAACTATATAGGGGCAATTTAGGGCCTCTAAATCATCTTGAATCCATGTATTTAGACTTACTAGATTTATTTATCCTCTACTAGGGTCGTGGGGGGGGGGGTTCCCCATGCCCATCCAGGGGAGAACGTTTCGGGCGCTGGGCAGATACACCCGGAACAGGGGGCAATCTATTGCTGGGCACACACTCACTCATACAGACAGACACACACTACATAGGGGCAATTTAGAGTCTTTAGTTTACCTTGAATCCATGTTTTTGGGCTGTGAACATGCAAACTCCACCCAGATCGGGATTCGAACCTGGATTCCCAGCGCTGAGAGGAGAACATGCCAACCACTAAGCCACCACACACTATATAGGGGCAATTTAGAGCTCTATTTTTGGGCTGTAAATGGAAACTGGAGAATCCAGAGGAACAGGGAGAACATGCAAACTCCACCAGATCGGGATTCGAACCTGGATTCCCAGCTCTGAGAGGAGAACATGCTAAACACTACACCACAACACACTCTATAGGGGCAATTTAGAGGTTCTATGTTTGGGCTGTAAAAGGAAACCGGAGAATCCAGAGGAACAGGGAGAACATGGGAGAACATGCAAACTCCACCCAGATCGGGATTCGAACCTGGATCCCCAGCGCTGAGAGGAGAACATGCCAACCACTAAGCCATCACACACTATATAGGGGCAATTTAGAGCCTCTATTTTTGGGCTGTAAATGGAAACCGGAGAATCCAGAGGAACAGGGAGAACATGCAAACTCCACCAGATCGGGATTCGAACCTGGATTCCCAGCGCTGAGAGAACATGCCAACCACTAAGCCACCACACACTATATAGGGGCAATTTAGAGGTTCTATTTTTGGGCTGTAGGAGGACATCAGAGGAACAGGCAGAACATGGAAGAACAAGAAACTCCACCCAGATCGGGATTCGAACCTGGATTCCCAGCTCTGAGAGGAGAACATGCTAAACACTAAACCACCACACACTATATAGGGGCAATTTAGAGGTTCTATTTTTGGGCTGTAAAAGGAAACCAGAGAATCCAGAGGAACAGGGAGAACATGGGAGAACATGCAAACTCCACCCAGATCGGGATTCGAACCTGGATCCCCAGCTCTGAGAGGAGAACATGCTAAACACTAAGCCACCCACACTGCGGCATCCAACACCCCCCAATTGAAACAGTGTTTCGGGTAGAACCCACGCTGCTTTGCTCTCAGCGGGTTTAACGGAACATCGGAACGGTTCCGGCTTCGGGGACCTGTCCCATGACAGGTTCTAACTAAATACGAGACAATGAGCTCTTAGAGGACACGTCTCCACAGAACCACAAACATGATGAGACAGCGTGACGCCGCAGACACGGCGGGAAGGTCAGCGCACATGCCGCCTCGCCGTGGAACGTCTGGAGAACCCGCGCCTGACCGAGCGCTTCAAAAGGCTGCACGTCGCCTCGGCTTCATTTCATATGAATATTACCCGGGGGTGACACGGTGGCTTAGTGGTTTAGCATGTTCTCCTCTCAGCGCTGGGGATTCCCGGTTCGTATCCCCATCTAGGTGGAGTTTCCATGTCCTCCCTGTGTCCGCGTGGGTTTCCTCCGGGTTCTCCGCTTTCCTCCCACAGTCCAAAAACATGGATCAAGTCAACTGAGTTCTCCAAATTGCCCCATATAGAGTGTGTTTGTTTGAGTGAGTGTATGTCCAGTGATAGGTTGCCCCCCTGTCCTGGGTGTATCTGCCCAGCGCCCGAAACGTTCTCCCCTGGATGGAGAACCCCCCCCACCCCCACCCACGACCCTAGAAGCGGATAAAGTGGAGGATAATGAACAATAATGGTGTGGCATGGTGGTTTAGCATGTTCTCCTCTCAGCACTAGGGATTCAAGGTTCGAATCCCAATCTGGGTGGAGTCTCCATGTCCTCCCCGTGTCCGCATGGGTTTCCTCCGGGTTCTCCGGTTTCCTCCCACAGTCCAAAAACATGGATCAAGGTCAATTGGATTCTCCAAATTGCCCCAAATAGAGTGTGTTTGTTTGAGTGTGTGTGTGTCTAGTGATAGATTGCCCCCCTGTCCTGGGTGTATCTGCCCAGCGCCCGAAGCGTTCTCCCCTGGATGGGTATAGGGAACCCCCCCCCCTCACCACGTGACCCTTATCCATCCATCCATCCATCCATTATCTTCCGCTTTATCCTCTACCAGGGTCGTGATGGGGAGAACGTTTCGGGCGCTGGGCAGATACACCCAGGACAGGGGGGGCAATCTATCACTCACACAGACACACTCTATATGGGGCAATTTGGAGCATTCAATTGACCTTGATCCATGTTTTTGGACTGTGGGAGGAAACCAGAGAACCCGGAGGAAACCCATATAGACCCCCCCCCCCCCATGGATGAATGGATGAACACGACCCAGGGATCCAGGTTCGAATCCCAAACTTGCCTTTAATCCGGACAGTGTGCTGTTCTTTTAATTGCAGTTCTAACGAGACCTCATCGTCTAATTCTCTAAATCAAACAAAAGTCTAGACTCTCTCGCTTCTGCAAACGAGGCCTGGGACCGCTGCCCCCCCCGTCCCCCCCACCGTCCCCCCCGGTTGACATTTCGCAAATGTGAACAGTGGCTCCTATCCCCGCACACCTGTTCCTCCTCGTTACGTCTACATATCTGCGCCGAGAGCCGAGCTGGAACTCATTACTCTCGGCGATGTGGGGCGAGAGCGGCGGCGTCCGGCCATTTCGTCTCCCATTAGAGGAGGCCGCCGGGCCCCTCGGTTTGGGGAGGCGCGCCGTCTGCATGGCGTAATGACTTCTGTCTGATCCTCAAAACGGAACCTAAATCGGCCACCTAAAGAGCCGTCGGTGATGGAGGTTAAATGGTTCTCCTTCAAAGGTTCTCCACCTTACATTACGTCATTGTGCAAATGCGTCAATGTCACGGGGTCGAGTTAAAGGTTAACTCTAACTCTGGACTTTCACAAAGTTCGGCCATACCCCTCTTTCTGTTCCACTTATGGTCCACGTTCTCCGTTCCACCTCCTGTGCAGATGGACTTTGTAGTTCTCCGATTGCAGACTGCAGTCCATCTGTTTGTGTTCTACAGTACATACTGTGTACGTCCCCTTTACTCTGTTCTAATGGTCAGAACCCCAATAGTAGCACCCAATAGTAGAGCAGGGGTTATTGGGTGGGGGCATTAGTTCCTATCCCAGCAGTGTCACTGAGGTGGAGAAATGGGGGACAGCATGCTGTATTGGTTGAGCATGTTCTCCTCTCAGCTCTAGGGATTCCCGGTTCGAATCCCAATCTGGATGGAGTTTCCATGTTCTCCCCGTGTCCACGTGGGTTTCCTCCGGGTTCTCCAGATTCCTCCCACAGTCCAAAAACATGGTTTCAAGGTGAAATGGCTGCTCCTATATAGTGTGTGTGTGTGTGTGTCTATATGCCCAGCGATGGATTGGCGCCCTGTCCTTGATGTATATACCCAGCGCCAAAAACGTTCATGTTCTCGTCCACGTTCTCCGTTCCACGTCCTGTGCAGATGGACGTTGTAGTTCTCCAATTCCATTCTGTAGTCCATCTGTTTGTGTTCTACAGTACATACTGTGTACGTCCCCTTTACTCTGTTCTAATGGTCAGAACCCCAATAGTACCCCCACAGAGCAGGGGTTATTGGGTGGGTGCATTAGTTCCTATCCCAGCAGTGTGACTGAGGTGGAGAACTGAACCTCCAGCAGCACTGCTGCACTAAAACCCCCCTCACCACATCAGTGTCACTGCAGAACCGACAAGAACCAATCCACCACCCAAATGATACCTGTTCTGTGATGCTGCTGACCAACAGAGAACCAACAGAACCAACAGGGGACGAACAACAACAGAGAACACAGGCGTAGTGGTCAGCACCTCCACCTCTCAGTGCTGGGGATCCAGGTTCGAATCCTGTGTCTGCGTGTCCACAATCTGGGTAGAGTTTCCATGTTGCATTCAAGGTGAATTATTATTATTCATTATCTTCCGCTTTATCCTATATTAGGGTCACGGGGGGGGGGGGGGTTCCATATGCCCATCCAGGGGAGAACATTTCGGGCGCTGGGCAGATAGACCCAGGACAGGGCGCCAATCTATCACTGGACACACACTCACTCACTCACACACACTCTATATGGGGCAATTTGGAGAACTCAATTGACTTGATCCATGTTTTTGGACTGTGGGAGGAAACCGGAGAACCCGGAGGACAACCACGCGGACACGGGGAGAACATGGAAACTCCACCCAGATGGGGATTCGAACCGGGAATCCCCAGCACTGAGAGGAGAACGTGCTAACCACTAAGCCACCGTGCCGGCCTCAAGGTGAATTAGCGGCTCTAAATTGCCCCTACATAGTGAGTATGAGTGTGTTTCCAGCGATGGATCAGGGGACTAACAAGAACAAAGAACACAGGTGGACTACAGTCTGGAATTGTAGAACTACAAACTCCATCTATATGGTAAGTGGAGAAAGGGGGCGTGTCCAAACCTGGGGGCGTGTTCTGTATAATGAGGCACGGAGAACACTCTGTGATATAGTAGTGCAGCTGTGCTTTATGGGACGGCGTGGTTCCTCATACCTCTTTTACAAGAAGTAATTAGAAACGAAGGGCTTAGAGTTTAGCATGTTCTCCTCTCAGCACTAGGGATTCCCGGTTCGAATCCCCATCTGGGTGGAGTTTCCATGTTCTCCCCGTGTCCGCGTGGGCTTCCTCCAGGTTCTCCGTTTTCCTCCCACAGTCCAAAAAACATGGATCAAGGTCAATTGAATTCTCCAAATTGCCCCATATAGAGTGTGTTTGTGTGAGTGTGTGTCCAGTGATAGATTGCCCCCCTGTCCTGGGTGTATCTGCCCAGCGCCCAAAACGTTCTCCTCTGGATGGACATGGGGAACCCCCCCCCCTTAATAAAGGATAAAGCGGAAGATAATGAATGAATGAAGTAATCAGAAATGAAGGGCGGCACAGAGTTTAGCATGTTCTCCTCTCAGCGCTAGGGATTCCCGGTTCGAATCCCAATCTGGGTGGAGATTCCATGTTCTCCCCATGTCCGCGTGGGTTTCCTCCGGGTTCTCCTCCCACAGTCCAAAAAACATGGATCAAGGTTGATTGAATTCTCCAAATTGCCCCATATAGAGTGTGTTTGCGTGTGAGTGAGTGTGTGCCCAGTGATAGATTGCCCCCCTGTCCTGGGTGCATTTGCCCAGCGCCCGAAACGTTCTCCCCTGGATGGGCATGGGGAACCCTTTTTAGAGGATGAAGCAGAAGATAATGGATGGATGGAAGTCATTAAAAATGGAAAAGGTTGTTCAGAACTCCGGCTCGGTTCTCCGACATGTTGTCCGAGTTACGTCTGATTGCGTTCCAGACTCAGAAGACATCCAAACAGACAGAATTTTCTAGACTCCGATCCGAGCTGCTGATCCGAGGAACGTTTGAGACGATTGGACTGAATAAACATGTGTTAATCGCAGATTCTAAAATCCATTCCACATTAAAGGTGATTTGAGAACCGAGCGCAAAGCAAGGTGTAATATATACAGACGCAAGTGGACCATGAAGTACCCGCACATCTGGAACCCAGGACCCTGGAACTATGGAGGACGAATCATACATGAGTAGAGCAGTGCTTATAACAGCTGGGATAGGAACAGAGGGACGGGAGTGCCTGAGCACCTCCACCTCTCAGTGCTGGGGATCCAGGTTCGAATCCCGTGTCTGCGCGTCCACAGTCCGGGTAGATTTTCCATGTTCTCCCCATGTCCACAGTCCAAAAACGTGGATTCAAGGTGAATTGGCTGCTCTAAATTGCCCCTATATAGTGAGTATGTGTGTGTGATTGAGTGTGTGCCCAGTGATGGATTGGCACATTTTGGACTGTTGGAGGAAACCCACTCTAGAAGGGGGGGGGGGTTCCCCATGCCCATCCAGGGGAGAACGTTTCGGGCGCTGGGAAGATCCACCCAGGACAGGGGGGCAATCTATCGTTGGGCACACACTCACTCACACAGATACACTCTATATGGGGCAATTTGGAGAATTCAGTTGACCTTGAGCGGAAACCGGAGAACCCGGAGGAAACCCACGTGGACATGGGGAGAACATGGAAACTCCACCCAGATGGGGATTCAAACCGGGAATCCCTAGAGCTGAGAGGAGAACATGCTAAACCACTACGCCACCGTGCCGCCCCTATAACATTTTATGTGACATTTTAAAATTAAGGGCGGCACGGCGGCTTAGAGGTTTTGCATGTTCTCCTCTCAGCGCTAGGGGTTCCCGGTTCGAATCCCAATCTGGGTGGAGTTTCCATGTTCTCCCCGTGTCCGCGAGGGTTTCCTCCGGGTTCTCCGGTTTCCTCCCACAGTCCAAAAACATGGATCAAGTCAATTGAGTTCTCCAAATTGCCCCATATAGAGTGTGTCTGTGTGCGTGAGTGTGTATCCAGTGATAGATTGCCCCCCGTCCTGGGTGTATCTGCCCAGCACCTGAAACGTTCT
Source organism: Corydoras sp. C115 (assembly GCA_019802505.1). NCBI lineage: Eukaryota > Metazoa > Chordata > Actinopteri > Siluriformes > Callichthyidae > Corydoras > Corydoras sp. C115. Next base: position 223,811 of record JAFMOC010000516.1, on the reverse strand, counting down.
CCCCTGGATGGGCATGGGGAACCCCCCCCCCCCCACCTGCAACCCTATAAGGGGATAAAGCAGAAGATAAAGAATTGTGTTATAAATATAAATAAATATAAATAATATAAATATAAATAATATAAATATAAATATTATAAACAGGGAAGACGTTCAGACATGTTCGCACCCTCAGACTCACACCTCACACCTGTTCCCGAGCTGAGAGGCTGATTGAGGTGGAACGAGGCTGTAATTTCGGTTGCAGGGCCGTAATGAGATGCTGAACAGCAGAGACAGAGGACAGACAGCAGGTTCTCCTCTTCGTCTCGGAACATGTCTGCCATGCTGCGTGGGAAAGGGCTGAGACGAGGGCGAGCGAGAGAGAACGGGCGAGCGAGAGACATTAAAGAGCTCAGATGAGGCTCAGAACATCTGCTTCGTCTGAGGCAGCACTTCTGTTTCTGTTCATACGCAAGTGCTGATGTTCTAGCGAGACGTGTGGAACCTCCTGCGCTGATGAGCGTCACCGCGGTTCTGCAGCCGGTTTGATATTTGCGGGTTATTCATTAGTCTCAATTATTAATAATTAATAAGTAAATCCGAGGTTTTCCATTCCATCCATCCATTATCTTCTGCTTTATCCTTTATTAAGGGGGTGGGGGGGGGTTCCCATGCCAATCCAAGGGAGAACGTTTCGGGCGCTGGGCAGATACACCCAGGACAGGGGGGCAATCTATCGCTGGACACACACTCACTCACACAAACACACTCTATATGGGGCAATTTGGAGAATTCAATTGACCTTGATCCATGTTTTTGGACTGTGGGAGGAAACCAGAGAACCCGGAGGAAACCCATGTGGACGCGGGGAGAACATGGAAACTCCACCCAAATTGGCATTCGAACCGGGAATCCCTAGCGCTGAGAGGAGAACATGCTAAACCACTAAACCACTGTGCCGCCCCACAATTTGAATCCATCTATCCATGGAGAATTCAATTGACCTTGATCCATGTTTTTGGACTATGGGAGGGAACCGGAGAACCCGGAGGAAACCCATGTGGACGCGGGGAGAACATAGAAACACCCAGATTGGGTTTCGAACCGGGAATCCCTATCGCTGAGAGGAGAACATGCCAATCACTAAGTCACCCAATCTGAGATTTTAATAATAAAAATAATAAATCACAATAAAGTTGTTGTGCTGGTGATTCCCGGTTCGAATCCCCATCTGGATGGAGTTTCCATGTTCCCCCCCGTGTCCGTGTGGGTTTCCTCCGGGTTCTCCGGTTTCCTCCCACAGTCCAAAAACATGGATCAAGTCAATTGAGTTCTCCAAGCAATGTGTAGAGTGTGTTTGTGTGTGTGAGTGTGTACTCAGTGATAGATTGCCCCCCCTGTCCTGGGTGTATCTGCCCAGCGCCCGAAACGTTCTCCCCTGGATGGGCATGGGGAACCCCCCCCCCCCCCATGACCCTAATCCCTAGTTTAAGATCAAGTGGAAGATAATTGATGGTGGGTGGCACGGTGTCTTAGTGGTTTAGCATGTTCTCCTCTCAGCGCTGGGGATTCCCGGTTCGAATCCCCATCTGGGTGGAGTTTCCATGTTCCCCCCCGTGTCCGTGTGGGTTTCCTCCGGGTTCTCCGGTTTCCTCCCACAGTCCAAAAACATGGATCCAGTCAATTGAATTCTCCATGCAATGTGTAGAGTGTGTCTGTGTGTGTGAGTGTGTACTCAGTGATAGATTGCCCCCCTGTCCTGGATCCGCCCAGCGCCTGAAACGTTCTCCCCTGGATGGACATGGGGAACCCCCCCCCCCCCCCCCATGACCCTAATCCCTAGTTTAAGATTAAGTGGAAGATAATGGATGGTGGGTGGCACGGTGTCTTAGTGGTTTAACATGTTCTCCTCTCAGCGCTGGGGATTCCCGGTTCGAATCCCCATCTGGGTGGAGTTTCCACGTCCCCCCCCGTGTCCACGTGGGTTTCCTCCGGGTTCAGTCCAAAATACATGGCTCAAGGTCAACTGAGTTCTCCAAATTGCCCCATATAGAGTGTGTCTGTGTGAGTGAGTGTGTGCCCAGCGATGGATTGCCCCCCTGTCCTTGCCCCCCCCCCCCCCCCGACCCTACTATAGGATAAAGCGGAAGATAATGGATGGATGGATGGATAGATTTAAGGTAAATTGCCCCCTTTATAGCATGTGTATCTGTGTGTCAGCGATGTGGTGCTGTCACCAGCTGGAAGGGTCCATGGATTATCATCAATACATCACATGTATAAATAACACATAAATTCTGTCCCAGTTTGGACATTTCCTATTAGATTTTCATCCATTCATTCATTATCTTCTGCTTTATCCTCTCAATTGACCTTGATCCATGTATTTTGGACTGTGGGAGGAAACCGGAGAACCCGGAGGAAACCCATGTGGACGCGGGGAGAACATGGAAACTACACCCGGATTGGCATTCGAACCGGGAATCCCGAGAGGAGAACATTGCCAAACCACTAAACCGCCCCATAATTTGAATCCATCTATCCATTATCATCGGCTTTATCCTCTATTAGGGTCGCGCGGGGGGGGGGGGGGGGGGGGGTTCCCCATGCCCATCCAGGGGAGAACGTTTCGGGCGCTGGGCAGATACACCCAGGACAGGGGGGCAATCGATCGCTGGGCACACACTCACTCACACAGACACACTCTATATGGGGCAAGAACTCAATTGACCTTGATCCATGTCTTTTGGACTGTGGGAGGAAAGCGGAGAACCCGGAGGAAACCCATGGGGACACGGGGAGAACAGGGAAACTCCACCCAGATGGGGATTCGAACCGGGAATCCCTAGTGCTGAGAGGAGAACGTGCTAAACCACTAAGCCACCGTGCCGCCCTCTGTTGGATATTGAAAATGTAAAATTTAAATCTTACATCCATCCATTATCTTCCACTTTATCCTCTACTAGGGTCGTGCAGGGGGGGCGGTTCCCCATGCAGATCCAGGGGAGAACGTTTCGGGCACTGGTCAGATACACCCAGGACAGGGGGGCAATCTATCACTAGACACATACAGACACACTCTATATGGGGCAATTTGGAGAACTCAATTGACCTTGAGCCATGTTTTTGGACTGTGGGAGGAAACCGGAGAACCCGGAGGAAACCCACGCGGACACGGGGAGAACATGGAAACTCCACCCAGATTGGGATTCGGACCTGGATCTCCAGCACTGAGAGGAGAACATGCGAACCATTAAGCCAATGTGCCGCCCTATATATATATATATATATACATACATACACCCACAGTGTAAGAACATGAATTGGCTGCTGTAAATTGCCCCTATCTAAATTGCCCCTATATAGTGTTTGTGTCCAGCGATGGATTGGTGCCCTGTCTTAGATGTATCACCTAAAACGTTCTAAACGAACCCCCCTGTGACCCTAGTCCCTTAGTAGAGGATGAAGTGGAGATAAATGAGATAATATGAGTGGGTTGTTCTCCTCAGGCTGATTTCTGTGATTACCAGAACAATTGCTCTTACTTAATGGAGTACCAACGGTGTAATGACGGAGGTCGGTTACGTGCAATAACCCCGTGTCCCGTGACGTTCTCTTGCAAGCCGTTTCTCTAAAAACCCCGAAAAGCAGGCGTGGCTCTGTGTACTGTACGCAACGTGAGGCAGGATGGGACTAAAGGAAGACTTACACGTGTCGGGTCAGAGCAGGTTGAGCAGCCCGAAGCGCCAGAGATTGAGCTTGTCACTTTGGATTCGGTTCAAAATGCATGCTGCCTGCTCAGACGAGGTGGTCGCCATGGCAACCGTTTCATAATGCCTCCTCAAACACCTTCATCCAGGTTTGCAGCGGGCGCATCATTTCTATTGGGACTCACAGGGGGTAATGATTTCATTAGAATCGGAGGACTTGCTCACTGACAGCTGAACGTCTCCAAGACTCCACCGAATCAGAGCCATAGTTTTAAAAGCCCTTCTTAGCTATATATATATATATATATATATTCATTTATTCATTATCTTCCGCTTTATCCTCTATTTGGGTCGCGGGGGGGTTCCCCATGCCCATCCAGGGGAGAACATCTCAGGCGCTGGGCAGATACACCCAGGACAGGGCGCCAATCCATCGCTGGGCACACACTCACTCACACAGACACACTCTATATGGGGCAATTTTTGAGAACTCAATTGACTTGATCCATGTTTTTGGACTGTGGGAGGAAACTGGAGAACCCGGTGCAAACCCACATGGACATGGGGAGAACAAGGAAACCGGGAATCCCTAACGCTGAGAGGCGAACGTGCAAAACCACTAAGCCCCACTAAGGTGGGGTTCCCCATGCCCATCCAGGGGAGAACATCTCAGGCGCTGGGCAGATACACCCAGGACAGGGCGCCAATCCATCGCTGGGCACACACTCACTCACACAGACACACTCTATATGGGGCAATTTGGAGAATTCAATTGACTTGATCCATGTTTTTGCACTGTGGGAGGAAACCGGAGAACCCGGAGGAAACCCACACAGACAAGGGGAGAACAGGGAAACTCCACCCAGATGGGGATACGAACCGGGAATCCCTAACACTAAGAAGCGAACCTGCTAAACCACCGTGCCGCCTGTGTGTGTGTATATATAAATATATATATATATATATATTAGTATAAAAATGTAATCAGCGCTTTGCAAAATGAATGATACAGATATTTAGTAAAAGTCTCAATTCTGTGAGATGTACGAGCCTTCGCCTCCGTTCCCAAATTATTACTTATTAAATTTGCTGTTCTGCGTGTAATTAATTCATGTCGACAAGTCCTGGAGTAAAAGTAAGGGTTGTAATTTGCCACAGGCGACAGGAAAAATAATCAAACAGGGTTATTACGGGACTAACACAGAGCCGGCGCAGGAGAGAACGGAAGTGATTTAAACATGGTATGTCACCTTAACTCGCACCTCTGTGTTAATACGTCTGTAGAGTCTTTCTAATAATTCTTTGCACATAATAAACTGAGTGAAGCGAGCTCACATGCGCGGAACCCAGGGAGGAATTGGGGTTAGGTGTCTTGCCCAAGGGCACATCACTCAGAGTACTTGGTAGGATCGGGAATTGAACCGTGGACCTTCAGGTCGCAAGGCTTGTTCCTTAACCACAAGCCTATGTCTGCTAGTGCATGGTTTCTCAATCGCTTTATACCAAAGAGCATTAACAACTGTTTGGGTGGGTCGGTAGGTGGGTGAATGGGTGGGTAGGTGTGTTGGTGGATGGGTGGGTAAGTGTGTTGGTGGATGGGTGGGTAGCTTGGTGGATAGGTGGGCAAGTAGGTAGGTGGATATGTTGGTGAATGGGTAGGTAGGTGGATGGATGGGTAGGTAGGTATGTCGGTGGGTGGGTAGCTTGGTGGATAGGTGGGCAAGTAGGTAGGTGGATATGTTGGTGAATGGGTAGGTAGGTGGATGGATGGGTAGGTAGGTATGTCGGTGGGTGGGTAGCTTGGTGGATAGGTGGGCAAGTAGGTAGGTGGATATGTTGGTGAATGGGTAGGTAGATGTGTTGATGGATGGGTGGGTAGCTTGGTGGATCGGTGGGCAAGTAGGTAGGTAGGTGGGTGGGTGGATATGTTGGTGAATGTGTAGGTAGGTTGGTAGGTGGATGGATGGGTAGGTAGGTATGTCGGTGGGTGGGTAGCTTGGTGGATAGGTGGGCAAGTAGGTAGGTGGATATGTTGGTGAATGGGTAGGTAGATGTGTTGATGGATGGGTGGGTAGCTTGGTGGATCGGTGGGCAAGTAGGTAGGTAGGTGGGTGGGTGGATATGTTGGTGAATGTGTAGGTAGGTTGGTAGGTGGATGGATGGGTAGGTAGGTATGTCGGTGGGTGGGTAGCTTGGTGGATCGGTGGGTAGGTAGGTAGGTGGGTGGTTGGATATGTTGGTGAATGGGTAGGTAGGTAGGTAGGTAGGTGGATGGATGGGTAGGTAGGTATGTCGGTGGGTGGGTAGCTTGGTGGATCGGTGGGCGAGTAGGTAGGTGAGTGGATATGTTGGTGAATGGGTAGGTAGGTGGGTGGGTGGGTAGCTTGGTGGAAAGGTGGGCGAGTAGGTAGGTGAGTGGATATGTTGGTGAATGCGTAGGTAGGTGGGTGGGTGGGTAGCTTGGTGGATCGGTGGGCAAGTAGGTAGGTGGATATGTTGGTGAATGGGTAGGTAGATGTGTTGGTGGATGGGTGGTTAGCTTGGTGGATCGGTGGGCAAGTAGGTAGGTAGGTGAGTGGTTGGATATGTTGGTGAATGGGTAGGTAGGTAGGTAGGTAGGTAGGTGGATGGATGGGTAGGTAGGTATTTCGGTGGGTGGGTAGCTTGGTGGATCGGTGGGCAAGTAGGTAGGTAGGTGGGTGGGTGGATATGTTGATGAATGGGTAGGTAGGTGGGTGGGTGGGTAGCTTGGTGGAAAGGTGGGCGAGTAGGTAGGTGAGTGGATATGTTGGTGAATGCGTAGGTAGGTGGGTGGGTGGGTAGCTTGGTGGATCGGTGGGCAAGTAGGTAGGTGGATATGTTGGTGAATGGGTAGGTAGATGTGTTGGTGGATGGGTGGGTAGCTTGGTGGATCGGTGGGCAAGTAGGTAGGTAGGTGAGTGGTTGGATATGTTGGTGAATGGGTAGGTAGGTAGGTAGGTAGGTGGATGGATGGGTAGGTAGGTATTTCGGTGGGTGGGTAGCTTGGTGGATCGGTGGGCAAGTAGGTAGGTAGGTGGGTGGGTGGATATGTTGATGAATGGGTAGGTAGGTGGGTGGGTAGCTTGGTGGATATGTTGGTGAATGGGTAAGTAGGTGGGTGGGTAGCTTGGTGGAAAGGTGGGCGAGTAGGTAGGTGAGTGGATATGTTGGTGAATGGGTAGGTAGGTGGGTGGGTGGGTAGCTTGGTGGATCGGTGGGCAAGTAGGTAGGTGGACATGTTGGTGAATGGGTAGGTAGATGTGTTGATGGATGGGTGGGTAGCTTGGTGGATCGGTGGGCAGGTAGGTAGGTAGGTGGATATGTTGGTGAATGGGTAGGTAGATGTGTTGATGGATGGGTGGGTAGCTTGGTGGATCGGTGGGCAGGTAGGTAGGTGGGTGGATATGTTGGTGAATGTATAGGTAGGTAGGTAGGTGGATGGATGGGTAGGTAGGTATGTCGGTGGGTGGGTAGCTTGGTGGATCGGTGGGCAAGTAGGTAGGTAGGTGGGTGGGTGGGTGGATATGTTGATGAATGGGTAGGTAGGTGGGTGGGTAGCTTGGTGGATAGGTGGGCGGATATGTTGGTAAATAAGTAGGTAGGTAGGTGCGTGGGTAGCTTGGTGGAAAGGTGGGCAAATAAGTTGGTGGATTCGAACCGGGAATCCCTAGTGCTGAGAGGAGAACATACTAACCACTAAACCAGTGTGCTGCTTCATACACACACCATATAGGGGCAATTTATTCATTCTTTCATTCATTATCTCCCGCTTTATCCTTTAATAGGGTTGCGGGGGTGGGGGGGGTTCCCCATGACCATCCAGGGGAGAACGTCTCGGGCGCTGGGCAGATACACCCAGGACAGGGGGCAATCCATCACTGGGCACACACTCACTCACACAGACACACTCTATATGGGGCAATTTGAAGAATTCAATTGACTTCATCCATGTTTTTGGACTGTGGAAGGAAACAGGAGAACCCGGAGGAAACCCACACGGACATGGTGAGAACTCCACCCAGATCGGGACTCGAACCTGGATCCCCAGCGCTGAGAGACAGACGTTCTAACCGCTACCCCACGTTGCCACCAGCACCCAAAGTACCCTGCGCTCGAACTGTGCTCCATCCCTGAGGGACGTTCTGTTCTGTTCTGTCTACGAACAGGAGAACGTCTCTATAATAAGGCTGTAAACACACCCGGCGTTCCGTCCGTCCTGATGAACGGTAGTAACGTTCGCCGGTCACCGTGGTGCGCTGCCGGTTCCCCCGTGACGTCTCCGTCAACGCACACGTGTCTTCAGAAGTGTCCCGATGTTCCATCTGCGTGGAACCGAATTCTGCAGCCTGTCCTGCTTTTCCAGCTGGTTCCGTCCTCGCCATGGTAACAGCAGCAGATGAGTAGTCTCGCTCCTCGCTCCTACGGTTGCCGCCATCTCTCCTCCTCGTATCCACGGCGCTGCCATGGCAACAGGCCGATCGCATGCGGCAGGAGCAGCGCCGGGGCCGATCCGTCGGTGGCGCCGTTGAGAACAGAACCCGCTTTGATGAGAACTTAGTGCTTTCCAATCACGACTGTAATGAAAGAACAATTCAAAGACTGGACGTGTCATGGTGGTGAAGGGGTTTAGCATGTTCTCCTCTCAGCTCTAGGGATTCCCGGTTCGAATCCCCATCTGGGTGGAGTTACCACGTTCTCCCCGTGTCCGCGTGGGTTTCCTCCGGGTTCTCCGGTTTCCTTCCACAGTCCAAAAACATGGATCACGGTCAATTGAATTCTCCAAATTGCCCCATATAGAGTGTGTGTGTGAGTGTGTGTGTGTCCAGTGATAGATTGCCCCCCTGTCGTGGGTGTAACTGCCCAGCGCCCGAAATGTTCTCCCCTGGATGGGCATGGGGAACCGCCCCCTCCCCCCCGACCCTAATAGAGGGTAAAGCGGAAGATAATGGATGGACAAAAATAATGGGGTGGCACGGTAGCATAGTGGTTTAGCATGTTCTCCTCTCAGCTCTAGGGATTCCCGGTTCGAATCCCCATCTGGGTGGAGTTTTCACGTTCTCCCCGTGTCCGCGTGGGTTTCCTCCGGGTTCTCCGGTTTCCTCCCACAGTCCAAAAACATGGATCAAGGTCAATTGAATTCTCCAAATTGCCCCATATAGAGTGTGTGAGTGTGTGTCCAGTGATAAATTGCCCCCCTGTCCTGGGTGTATCTGCCCAGCTCCCGAAACGTTCTCCCCTGGATGGGCATGGGGAACCCCCCCCCCCCTCCCCGCGACCCTACTAGAGGATAAAGTGGAAGACAATGGATGGACAAAAATAATGGGGTGGCACGGTGGCATAGTGGTTTAGCATGTTCTCCTCTCAGCTCTAGGCATTCCCGGTTCTCTGGGTTTCTTCCAGGTTCTCTAGTTTCCTCCCACAGTCCAAAAACATGGATCAAGGTCAATTGAATTCTCCAAGTTGCCCCATATAGAGTGTGTCTATCTGAGTGATTGTGTGTCCAGAGATAGATTGCCCCCCTGTCCTGGGTGTATCTGCCCAGCTCCCGGAACGTTCTCCCCTGGACGGGCATGGGGAACCCCCCCCCCCGCGACCCTAATAGAGGATGAAGCAGAAGATAATGGATTTATAGAATCAGATGTCTTTACTTTCTGTTGGGTTTCTTTAAAAAAAAAAAACCAAGCGTGAAAGCTGCAGCCACAGGAGCTGACTGTTCTTTAAACGGAGCAAAGTTCTAAAAAAGGCCCTGTAGCTGTGATGGGTTGGAGGGAGGGGGTTATAAGGGGGTCGCACATGCTTTGCATTTGAAGCACACTGTGATGAAGCATGTGATGAATCTTTGTTTGAAGTGAGCTCTGAACGTTCCATCAAGACGAGATATCTGGATAATCTCAGCTCTGGTATTTCTTTCAGTGAGACTCATGGTTCATATCCAGAGGAGGAAAAACAGTGTGGACGGAACATAACCGTCCCCACGGGCAGATACACCCAGGACAGGGGGGCAATCTATCGCTGGGCACACACTCACTCACACAGACACACTCTATATGGGGCAATTTGGAGAACTCAATTGACCTTGATCCATGTTTTTGGACTGTGGGAGGGAACCGGAGAACCCGCAGGAAACCCACGCGGACACGGGGAGAACATGGAAACTCCACCCAGATGGGGATTTGAACCGGGAATCCCTAGAGCTGAGAGGAGAACATGTTAAACACAACGTCACCGTGCCGCCTCCTGACCCTATATATTCATTTATTCATTAATTGATTATCTTCCGCTTTTATGCTATTTTTATTCTATTATCGGGGGGGGGGGGGGGGGGGGGGGGGGGGGGGGTGGGGGGGGGGGGGGTTCCGGGGAGAATGTTTCAGGCGCTGGGCAGACACACCCAGGACAGGGGGGCAATCTATCACTGGGCACACACTCACTCACACACACACACTCTATATGGGGCAATTTGGAGAACTCAATTGACTTGTTCCTATGTTTTTGGACTGTGGGAGGAAACCGGAGAACCCGGAGGAAACCCACACGGACACGGGGAGAACATGGAAACTCCACCCAGATTGGGATTCAAACCGGGAATCCCTAGTGCTGAGAGGAGAACATGCCAATCGCTAAGCCATCATGCCACCCCCTGACCCTATATATTCATTCATTCATTATATTCCGCTTTTATCCTATTTTAGGGTCGGGGGGGGTTCCCCATGCCCATTCAGGGGAGAACGTTTCGGGTGCTGGGCAGATACACCCAGGACAGGGGGGCAATCTATCACTGGGCACACACTCACACACACAGACACACTCAATATGGGGCAATTTGGAGAACCCAATTGACTTGATCCATGTTTTTGGACTGTGGGAGGAAACCGGAGAACCCGGAGGAAACCCACACGGACACGGGGAGAACATGGAAACTCCACCCAGATTGGGATTCAAACCGGGAATCCCTAGTGCTGAGAGGAGAACATGCTAAACCACTAAGCCATCATGCCACCCCCTGACCCTATATATTCATTCATTCATTCATCCATTATCTTCCGCTTTTATCCTGTTTTAGGGTCGGGGGGGGTTCCCCATGCCCATCCAGGGGAGAACGTTTCGGGCGCTGGGCAGATACACCCAGGACAGTGCGCCAACCCATCGCTGGGCACACACTGACTCACACACACACACTCAATATGGGGCAATTTGGAGAACCCAATTGACTTGATCCATGTTTTTGGACTGTGGGAGGAAACCGGAGAACCCGGAGGAAACCCACACGGACACGGGGAGAACATGGAAACTTCACCCAGATTGGGATTCAAACCGGGAATCCCTAGTGCTGAGAGGAGAACATGCTAAACCACTAAGCCATCATGCCACCCCCTGACCCTATATATTCATTCATTCATTCATCCATTATCTTCCGCTTTTATCCTGTTTTAGGGTCATGGGGGGTTCTCCATGCCCATCCAGGGGAGAACGTTTCGGGCGCTGGGCAGATACACCCAGGACAGGGCGCCAACCCATCGCTGGGCACACACTCACTCACACAGACACACTCAATATGGGGCAATTTGGAGAACCCAATTGACTTGATCCATGTTTTTGGACTGTGGGAGGAAACCGGAGAACCCGCAGGAAACCCACGCGGACACAGGGAGGACATGGAAACTCCACCCAGATGGGGATTCGAACCTGGAATCCCTAGTGCTGAGAGGCCAACATGCCGACCACTAAGCCATCGTGCCGCCCGCATTCAAGGTGAAGTGGCTGGTGCTTGTAAGTGTGTGCGGGCCCAGTGATGGATTGGCACCCTCTCCTGGGTGTATCTGCCCAGTGCCCCCGCACCCCCCCCCCCCCCGACCCTGGTAGAGAGGATGAAGCAGAAGACAATGGGATGAGACTTAATAGTTGCCAGGCTTTGAGTATTTTCGCCTTGAGGAACAACATTTGCCCCAAAAAGCTTTCCCCTTTAAGCAGCCGGTGTGTTTAATCAGAGCAGGCTGGCTGTAGGAAGCAGAAATTAGTTTACTGCGGCGCATAATGTGTTTTTATCATTAGCACACAATCTGCTAATTAACCAGTCATTACGTTTGCAGAGCCTGAACGGCATTAACGAATCTGCAGAACACTAATAAAGACATTTAATACAGATTTCATCATCAGCCTCGTCCTTCATCTCATTATCTCACTCTTAATCCTGATTCTAAGGTTGCATGGGGGGGGGGGGGGGGGGGTCCCAGAGGGGAGACATTTTCAGTCACTGGGTAGATACACAGAAGACAGGGCAACAATCCATCACTGGTCACACACTCCCACCGACACTATATAGGGGCAATTTAGAGCAGCCGATTCACCTTGAATCCATGTTTTCGACTGTGGGAAGGAAACGGAGAACCCGGAGGAAATCCACACACACAACACGTAAACCCCACCTGGAGCCGATTCACCTTGAATCCATGTTTTCGACTGTGGGAAGGAACCGGAGGAACCCGGAGAACCCGGAGGAAATCCATACAGACAACACGTAAACCCCACACGGAGCCGATTCACCTTGAATCCATGTTTTCGACTGTGGGAAGGAGCCGGAGAACCCGGAGGAAATCCACACTGACAACACGTAAACCCCACACGGAGCCGATTCACCTTGAATCCATGTTTTCGACTGTGGGAAGGAACCGGAGGAACCCGGAGAACCCGGAGGAAATCCACACACACAACACGTAAACCCCACCTGGAGCCGATTCACCTTGAATCCATGTTTTCGACTGTGGGAAGGAACCGGAGGAACCCGGAGGAAATCCACACACACAACACGTAAACCCCACACGGAGCCGATTCACCTTGAATCCATGTTTTCGACTGTGGGAAGGAACCGGAGGAACCCGGAGAACCCGGAGGAAATCCATACAGACAACACGTAAACCCCACACGGAGCCGATTCACCTTGAATCCATTTTTCGACTGTGGGAAGGAAAACGGAGAAACCCGGAGGAAATCCACACACACAACACGTAAACCCGACCTGGAGCCGATTCACCTTGAATCCATGTTTTCGACTGTGGGAAGGAACCGGAGAACCCGGAGGAAATCCACACACACAACATGTAAACCCCACACGGAGCCGATTCACCTTGAATCCATGTTTTCGACTGTGGGAAGGAACCGGAGGAACTCGGAGGAACCCGGAGGAAATCCACACACACAACACGTAAACCCGACCTGGAGCCGATTCACCTTGAATCCATGTTTTCGACTGTGGGAAGGAACCGGAGAACCCGGAGGAAATCCACACTGACAACACGTAAACCCGACCTGGAGCCGATTCACCTTGAATCCATGTTTTCGACTGTGGGAAGGAACCGGAGAACCCGGAGGAAATCCACACACACAACATGTAAACCCCACACGGAGCCGATTCACCTTGAATCCATGTTTTCGACTGTGGGAAGGAACCGGAGGAACCCGGAGAACCCGGAGGAAATCCACACACACAGCACGTAAACCCCACACGGAGCCGATTCACCTTGAATCCATGTTTTCGACTGTGGGAAGGAACCGGAGAACCCGGAGGAAATCCACACTGACAACACGTAAACCCGACCTGGAGCCGATTCACCTTGAATCCATGTTTTCGACTGTGGGAAGGAGCCGGAGAACCCGGAGGAAATCCACACAGACAACAAGTAAACCCCACACAGAGCCGATTCACCTTGAATCCATGTTTTCGACTGTGGGAAGGAGCCGGAGAACCCGGAGGAAATCCACACACACAACACGTAAACCCCACACGGAGCCGATTCACCTTGAATCCATGTTTTCGACTGTGGGAAGGAGCCGGAGAACCCGGAGGAAATCCACACAGACAACAAGTAAACCCCACACGGAGCCGATTCACCTTGAATCAATGTTTTCGACTGTGGGAAGGAACCGGAGAACCCGGAGGAAATCCACACTGACAACACGTAAACCCCACCTGGAGCCGATTCACCTTGAATCCATGTTTTCGACTGTGGGAAGGAACCGGAGAACCCGGAGGAAATCCACACACACAACAAGTAAACCCCACATGGAGCCGATTCACCTTGAATCCATGTTTTCGACTGTGGGAAGGAACCGGAGAACCCGGAGGAAATCCACACACACAACATGTAAACTCCACACGGAGCCGATTCACCTTGAATCCATGTTTTCGACTGTGGGAAGGAGCCGGAGAACCCGGAGGAAATCCACACACACAACATGTAAACTCCACACGGAGCCGATTCACCTTGAATCCATGTTTTCGACTGTGGGAAGGAGCCGGAGAACCCGGAGGAAATCCACACACACAACATGTAAACTCCACACGGAGCCGATTCACCTTGAATCCATGTTTTCGACTGTGGGAAGGAGCCGGAGAACCCGGAGGAAATCCACACAGACAACAAGTAAACCCCACACGGAGCCGATTCACCTTGAATCCATGTTTTCGACTGTGGGAAGGAACCGGAGAACCCGGAGGAAATCCACACAGACAACACGTAAACCCCACATGGAGCCGATTCACCTTGAATCCATGTTTTCGACTGTGGGAAGGAGCCGGAGAACCCGGAGGAAATCCACACAGACAACAAGTAAACCCCACATGGAGCCGATTCACCTTGAATCCATGTTTTCGACTGTGGGAAGGAACCGGAGGAACCCGGCGAACCCGGAGGAAATCCATACAGACAACACGTAAACCCCACACGGAGCCGATTCACCTTGAATCCATGTTTTCGACTGTGGGAAGGAGCCGGAGAACCCGGAGGAAATCCACACAGACAACAAGTAAACCCCACACAGAGCCGATTCACCTTGAATCCATGTTTTCGACTGTGGGAAGGAACCGGAGAACCCGGAGGAAATCCACACTGACAACACGTAAACCCCACACGGAGCCGATTCACCTTGAATCCATGTTTTCGACTGTGGGAAGGAACCGGAGAACCCGGAGGAAATCCACACTGACAACACGTAAACCCCACACGGAGCCGATTCACCTTGAATCCATGTTTTCGACTGTGGGAAGGAACCGGAGAACCCGGAGGAAATCCACACACACAACACGTAAACCCCACCTGGAGCCGATTCACCTTGAATCCATGTTTTCGACAGTGGGAAGGAACCGGAGGAACCCGGAGGAAATCCACACTGACAACAAGTAAACCCCACATGGAGCCGATTCACCTTGAATCCATGTTTTCGACTGTGGGAAGGAACCGGAGAACCCGGAGGAAATCCACACTGACAACACGTAAACCCGACCTGGAGCCGATTCACCTTGAATCCATGTTTTCGACTGTGGGAAGGAACCGGAGAACCCGGAGGAAATCCACACACACAACATGTAAACCCCACACGGAGCCGATTCACCTTGAATCCATGTTTTCGACTGTGGGAAGGAACCCGGAGAACCCGGAGGAAATCCATACAGACAACACGTAAACCCCACACGGAGCCAATTCACCTTGAATCCATTTTTCGACTGTGGGAAGGAAAACGGAGAAACCCGGAGGAAATCCACACACACTACACGTAAACCCCACATGGAGCCGATTCACCTTGAATCCATGTTTTCGACTGTGGGAAGGAACCGGAGAACCCGGAGGAAATCCACACAGACAACAAGTAAAACCCACACGGAGGCGATTCACCTTGAATCCATGTTTTCGACTGTGGGAAGGAACCGGAGAACCCGGAGGAAATCCACGCACACAACACGTAAACCCCACACGGAGCCGATTCACCTTGAATCCATGTTTTCGACTGTGGGAAGGAGCCGGAGAACCCGGAGGAAATCCACACAGACAACAAGTAAACCCCACACGGAGCCGATTCACCTTGAATCCATGTTTTCGACTGTGGGAAGGAGCCGGAGAACCCGGAGGAAATCCACACAGACAACAAGTAAACCCCACACGGAGCCGATTCACCTTGAATCCATGTTTTCGACTGTGGGAAGGAGCCGGAGAACCCGGAGGAAATCCACACAGACAACAAGTAAACCCCACACGGAGCCGATTCACCTTGAATCCATGTTTTCGACTGTGGGAAGGAACCGGAGAACCCGGAGGAAATCCACACACACAACACGTAAACCCCACACAGAGCCGATTCACCTTGAATCCATGTTTTCGACTGTGGGAGGGAACCGGAGAACCCGGAGGAAATCCACACACACAGCACGTAAACCCCACATGGAGCCGATTCACCTTGAATCCATGTTTTCGACTGTGGGAAGGAACCGGAGAACCCGGAGGAAATCCACGCACACAACACGTAAACCCGACCTGGAGCCGATTCACCTTGAATCCATGTTTTCGACTGTGGGAAGGAACCGGAGAACCCGGAGGAAATCCACACAGACAACACGTAAACCCCAAACGGAGCCGATTCACCTTGAATCCATGTTTTCGACTGTGGGAAGGAACCGGAGAACCCGGAGGAAATCCACACACACAACACGTAAACCCCACACAGAGCCGATTCACCTTGAATCCATGTTTTCGACTGTGGGAAGGAACCGGAGAACCCGGAGGAAATCCACACACACAACATGTAAACCCCACACGGAGCCGATTCACCTTGAATCCATGTTTTCGACTGTGGGAAGGAACCGGAGAACCCGGAGGAAATCCACACACACAACACGTAAACCCCACACGAAGCCGATTCACCTTGAATCCATGTTTTCGACTGTGGGAGGGAACCGGAGAACCCGGAGGAAATCCACACAGACAACACGTAAACCCCACACGGAGCCGATTCACCTTGAATCCATGTTTTCGACTGTGGGAAGGAACCGGAGAACCCGGAGGAAATCCACACACACAGCACGTAAACTCCACACGGAGCCGATTCACCTTGAATCCATGTTCTCGACTGTGGGGCGATATGGGGCGATTTTAAGAATTCAATGGACTTGATCCATGTTTTTGGACTGTAGGAGGAAACCGGAGAACCCGGAGGAAACCCACGCGGACACGGGGAGAACATGTAAACTCCACCCAGATGGGGATTCGAACCGGGAATCCCTAGCGTTGAGAGAAGAACGTGCTAAACCACTAAGCCACCGTGCCGCCCTAGAGATATTTAACAAGTGGAAAACTATATGTGAGTCCATTAGGGGGCGTCCTGCAGGACCGCCGGTCCAATTGATATTCAGGTTCCATCCAGTATTCGTCAGCAGAACCATGGATGAAGATCTCCAGGACGCCGGTCACATACAAATCACTTATCTTTATCAAACCTGTATTTCCACGATTAAATTGTCTGTTGGCGCCCTCTGCTGGAAACATCCAGGCAGTTCAGATGAATTAAATTCAATCCGTGTGAAAAGCTTTAAATGTGAAACACACACGCACACATACACACACACATATATATATATATATATATATATATATATATATATATTCATTCATTCATTATCTCCCGCTTTATCCTCTATTAGGGTCGTGGTGGGGTTCCCCATGCCCATCCAGGGGAGAACGTCTCGGGCGCTGGGCAGATAGACCCAGGACAGGGCGCCAATCCATCGCTGGGCATATATATATATATATATATATATATATATATATATATATATATATATATATATATATATATATATATATATATATATATATATATATATATATATATATATATATATATATATATATATATAGGCGGCACGGTGGCTTAGTGGTTAGCAC
Organism: Corydoras sp. C115; assembly: GCA_019802505.1. Classification (NCBI taxonomy): domain Eukaryota; kingdom Metazoa; phylum Chordata; class Actinopteri; order Siluriformes; family Callichthyidae; genus Corydoras; species Corydoras sp. C115. Next base: position 206,386 of record JAFMOC010000516.1, on the reverse strand, counting down.
GTTCGCCTCTCAGCGCTAGGGATTCCCGGTTCGAATCCCCATCTGGGTGGAGTTTCCATGTTCTCCCCGTGTCCGTGTGGGTTTTCTCTGGGTTCTCCGGTTTCCTCCCACAGTCCAAAAACATGGATCAAGTTAATTGAGTTCTCTAAATTGCCCCATATAGAGTGTGTTTGAGTGTGTGAGTGTGTACCCAGCGATGGATTGGCGCCCTGTCCTGGGTCTATCTGCCCAGCGCCCGAGACGTTCTCCCCTGGATGGGCATGGGGAACCCCACCGCGACCCTAATAGAGGATAAAGCGGGAGATAATGAATGAATGAATATATATATATATATGTAACTTGTGTGTCCTCTGCTCAATGTTGGTTATCGAGTGTGAAAGTTTACTGAGGGAGAAACTTAGTCCAGTCTTTTCTTTTTATTCTGGTTAAAAACAGAAAAACAAATAACCAAGGTTCATTTTTCTCTGAGGTCCAACCCAAATACTTCTATAAATGCATATAATGAATAATAACATTCTCCTAGGACTGCTTTACACTCCATACAATTCAATATACATAGTCTCTGCTATATTTCTCAATGTATATGGTGCAATGCATACTATATTTTATATATTCTTATATATATATATATATATATATATATATATATATATATATATATATATATATCCTAGCTTTATCCTCTATTAGGGTCGCGGTGGGGTTCCCCATGCCCATCCAGGGGAGAACGTCTCGGGCGCTGGGCAGATAGACCCAGGACAATCTATTGCTGGACACACACTCACTCACACATACACTCTATATGGGGCAATTTGGGGAATTCAATTGACCTTGATCCATGTTTTTGGACTGTGGGAGGAAACCGGAGAACCCGGAGGAAGCCCACGCGGACACGGGGAGAACATGGAAACTCCACCCAGATGGGGATTTGAACCAGGAATCCCAAGTGCTGAGAGGAGAACATGCCAACCACCGTGCCGCTTATAAATAAATATATATATATATATATATATATATATATATATATATATATATATATATATATATATATAGGTGTATATTCTTTATTATATTGGCATTGTATATTTTATTTATTTATAGTTGTATATTCTGTATTATTTATAGCTGTATATTATTCATTCATTCATTCATTATCTCCCGCTTTATCCTCTATTAGGGTCGCGGTGGGGTTCCCCATGCCCATCCAGGGGAGAACGTCTCGGGCGCTGGGCAGATAGACCCAGGAGAGAGCACCAATCCATCGCTGGACACACACTCACTCACTCACACAGACACACTGTATATGGGGCAATTTTGAGAAATCAATTGAATTGATCCATGTTTTTGGACTGTGGGAGGAAAGCGGAGAACCCGGAGGAAACCCACGCAGACACGGGGAGAACATGGAAACTCCACCCAGATGGGGATTCGAACCGGGAATCCCTAGCGCTGAGAGGCGAACGTGCCAAACCACTAAGCCACCGTGCTGCCCCGCTATATATTATATTTTACATATTGATATCTTATATCTTATTTGCTATTAAAATGTAACTTTAATAGAACAGGGTTAGAACGTGAGCCATACTTTCTACCACATGCGATACAAATGATAATAAAACGTTCTTGTATCTTAAATATTGGTTGAAAGAATCACACATACAGCTTTTGCTAACGATCTAAAACACAAACACATTTTTAAATAAGGAGCAAACTTCTGAGCAGCAGTTCCAACACAATGTGGGAAAGTTAGAAAATAAAACATTTACATTTTTATTAACAAAACAAACCAAAAAAAAACATCAGTTGTTTCGCGTTTACACTCAGAAACCCTTCAGAACCACATACAAAAATAAAAACCCTCGACCTGTACAATTCTGCAACGCGAAACTTTAATTCAAAGACATAAAGCTTTTATAAATCACACTTACCTCAGCAAGCTTCATAAGGAGAGTTGCTATTGGCTGTCCTAAAAGTCGTTAGAAGCCGCTAAATGACGTCATCGCCTAATTTGCATAATACGTAAGGAAAAACACCCTAAATCTGTTAGAACTTCAAATGTTGCCTTTGGAAAAAATAACATCTATTTTGGAGTCACGGTGGCTTAGTGGTTTAGCATGTTCTCCCCTCAGCGCTAGGGATTCCGGGTTTCAAATCCCAATCTGGGTGGAGTTTGCATGTTCTCGCGTCCGCGTGGGTGTCCTCCGGGTTCTCCGGTTTCCTCCCACAGTCCAAAAGCAAGGATCAAGGTCAATTGAATTCTCCAAATTGCCCCCATGACCCTAATCCCTGGTTTAAGATTAAGTGGAAGATAATGGATGGTGGGTGGCACGGTGGCTTAGTGGTTTAGCATGTTCTCCTCTCAGCACTAGGGATTCCCGGTTCGAATCCCAATCTGGGTGGAGTTTCCATGTTCTCCCCGTGTCCGTGTGGGTGTCCTCCCACAGTCCAAAAACAAGGATCAAGGTCAATGGAATTCTCCAAATTGCCCCATATAGAGTGTATCTGTGTCTGTGGGAGTGAGTGTGTTTTGGCGCCCTGTCCTGGGTGTATCTGCCCAGGACAGGGCGCCAATCCATCACTGGGATCACACCCACTCACACACGCTATATAGGGGCAATATAGAGAAGCCACTTCACCTTGAATCCATGTTTTTGGACTGTGGAAGCAAACCAACATAAACACAAGGAGAGCATGCAAACTAAACCCAGATCTCAATTCCAATTCAGCAGACACACACTCACTCACTCACTCACACAGACACACTCTATATGGGGCAATTTAGATGGAGGCAATTTAGGGCAGCCTAATCACCTTGAATTAAACTTGAACTTGAACACACGCTACATAGGGGCAATATAGAGAAGTCACTTCACCTTGAATCCATGTTTTTGGACTGTGGAAGGAAACCCACGTTGACACAAGGAGAGCATGCAAACTAAACCCAGATGACAATTCCAATTCAGCAGGCACACACTCACTCACTCACAGACACACTCTATATGGGGCAATTTAGATGGAGGCAATTTAGGGCAGCCAATTCACCTTGAATTAAACTTGAACTGTGGGAGGAAACCCACGCGAACACAATGAGAACATGGAAACTCCACCCAGATTGGGATTCGAGAGCTGGAATCCCCAGCACTGAGAGGAGAACATGCTAAACACTACTCCAACAGAACCACCTGTGCATGTGCATGTTTAATTTCAGGCCGCAGGTCATTTGTTTCTCTTCTGTTTCTATTTCAAAACTTCATAAATGCCCAAAACTTCCAACATTAATGTGAATAAAATCAAATAAAACACGTTTCTGTGTATTTTCATCGCAGTTTATTGTTTAAAAAACGTATTTTCGGACATTTCTTCATTTTAAAATCATCTTTTCGCAATACAGATCCCGTTGCATGCAATGATAGAAGATCTACCAGAAGATCAGACCCTCATGCTGTTGGATCATCATGTTTCTAATCTAATTACAGCGATCTGTCTGACAGCAAGTGGCCTGAATGCTCGGATTGGCCTTGAGAAGGAGGCAGTCGGACATCGAGATGCATCTCCTAAAGTAGGAATCTAAAACGACAGAGAGACAGTCATTAGTCCTGCAGTGAACTGAACAAAATGGAGCATAACATCTCTGACGGATTAAAAAGAACCTGGCTTATTAAAGATATTCAGTAAATCTAAATCAGAAGCGGCAGCACGCTGGCTTAGTGGTTTGGCACGTTCTCCTCTCAGCACTAGGGATTCCCAGTTCGAATGCCCATCTGGGTGGAGTTTCCATGTTCTCCCCGTGTCCGCGTGGGTTTCCTCCGGGTTCTCCGGTTTCCTCCCACAGTCCAAAAACATGGATCAAGTTAATTGAATTCTCAAAATTGCCCCATATAGAGTGTGTCTGTGTGAGTGAGTGTGTGCCCAGCGATGGATTGGCGTCCTGTCCTGGGTGTATCTGCCCAGCGCCCGAGACGTTCTCCCCTGGATGGGTATGGGGAACCCCCCCCCCTAATAGAGGATAAAGCGGAAGATAATGGATATGTGTGTGTGTATATGTATGTATATATATATATATAAAAATATATATATATATATATATAAAAAAAAATATATATATATATATATATATATATATATATATATATATATATATATATATATATATATATATATATATATATATATATATATATATTCCCGGATCGAATCCCCATCTGGGTGGAGTTTCCATGTCCTCCCCGTGTCCGCGTGGGTTTCCTCCGGGTTCTCCGGTTTCCTCCCACAGTCCAAAAACATGGATCAAATCAATTGAGTTCTCCAAATTGCCCCATAGAGTGTGTGTGTGTGTGTGAGTGAGTGTGTGCCCAGTGATAGATTGGCGTCCTGTCCTGGGTGTATCTGCCCAGCGCCCGAGACGTTCTTCCCTGGATGGGCATGGGGAACCCACCCCCCTCCCCCCCGGGACCCTAATAGAGGATAAGCAAAGGAAAAACGTACAGGGGTAGACAAGGAATCGAGCAGAGACACAGGCATTTTTATTAGAGTCACATGTTTCCACCGATGTGGTACACGAGCCGCCGGGAGAATACGGAACACATCTGTTGCATTTCAGAGCAGAACCTGCAAATAATAGAAAAAAAAGCAAAACTTTTCAGTGGAATGTGGACATACTTGTATGTATATATATATATACAGGTGGTGACTGTTTTTTTTTGGCACTCAGCATAAATATATATATATATAAACACATACATATATATGGGATCTATATATGTGAACGTTTCAGGCGCTGGGCAGGAAGCCAATCTATCACTGGGCACACACTCACTCACACAGACACACTCTATATGGGGCAATTTTGAGAATTCAATTGCCCCATATAGAGTGTGGAACCGGAGAACCCGGAGGAAACCCACACGGACACGGGGAGAACATGGAAACTCTACCCAGATGGGGATTCGAACTGGGAATCCCTATATATATATATATTCATTCATTATCTCCCGCTTTATCCTCTATTAGGGTTGCGGGGGGGGTTCTCCATGCCCATCCAGGGGAGAACGTCTCGGGCGCTGGGCAGATACACCCAGGACAGGGCGCCAATCCATCGCTGGGCACACACTCACTCACACAGACACACTCTATATGGGGCAATTTGGAGAATTCAATTGACTTTGAGAACTCTATGTTTTTGAACTGTGGGAGGAAAGCCACTGTGCCACCCTATATATATATATATATATATATATATATATATATATATATATATATATATATGTGTGTGTGTGTGTGTGTGTGTGTGTGTGTGTGTGTGTGTGTGTGTGTGTGTGTGTGTGTGTGCATCAAAATCTTAATTATCATTTATATGAGTTCTGGGATGTGAATCTGCAGATAGAATCCTTTAGAACACTTACCACTCATTACCAACACAGAAAGAACCAGAGTCACGAGCAGAGTCTTCATCCTTCTGCATGTACAAGGAATTATAAATAAAAGAATAAAAGATTGCAATATATATATAAAATACATTTACATTTGGTCATTTATTGGACGCTTTTATCCAAAGTGACTTACAAGGTGAGCACAGTGTTCATCACAACATCCCTGGAGCAATGAGGGTTAAGGGTCTTGCTCAAAGACCCACACTGGTAACTTCAGTGGTCCTGGGATTTGAACCACCAACCTTCAGATTGAGAGCCCAACACCCTGACCACTGAACTACATTGCCCTCATATATATATATATATATATATATATATATATATATATATATATATATATATATATATATATGATTTTAATAAATGAGTTAAAAACAACCTACCTTCAGTTCTGTTTTCTTTGTGTTCTCGTGGGATGCTGTCACTGTATCTACTTTACTGTTCTACTTAGGCTGCGGTTCTGCCCCTTTTAAAGAAACCTGACCCATGAAGCCCCGCCCTCAAGGTCACGTGGGTTTAAAATTCCCTTTGGACTTTCACATCAAAGTTAAACTTACAGAATTGCACAATCTAAAGCAGAACGCAGCAGAACACCTTCCCACATGACTCACCCAGCGTAAACATGCAGAGAGAAATCAAATAAAGATTTACCAACTGGAAACACAACTTACTAAAAAATGAAGAAACACAGGTTTAAAAGGTCACTTAGGTTTATAGAGGTTATAGTTGCGTAGCAGTGATAGATTGCCCCCCTTGTCCTGGGTGTATCTGTCCAGCGCCCGAAACGTTCTCCCCTGGATGGGCATGGGGAACCCCCCCCCATGACCCTAATCCCTAGTTTAAGATTAAGTGGAAGATAATGAATAGTGGGTGGCACGTTGGCTTAGTGGTTAAACATGTTCTCCTCTCAGCGCTGGGGATTCCTGGTTCAAATCACAATCTGGGCAGAGTTTCCATGTTCTCCCCGTGTCTGCGTGGGTGTCCTCCGGGTTCTCCGGTTTCCTCCCACAGTCCAAAAACATGGATCAAGGTCAATTGAGTTCTCCAAATTGCCCCATATAGAGTGTCTGTGTGTGTGAGTGTGTACTTAGTGATAGATTGGCACCCTGTCCTGGGTGTATCTGCCCAGCGCCCGAAACGTTCTCCCCTGGATGGGCATGGGGAACCCCCCCCCCATGACCCTAATCCCTAGTTTAAGATTAAGTGGAAGATAATGGATAGTGGGTGGCACGTTGGCTTAGTGGTTAAACATGTTCTCCTCTCAGCGCTGGGGATTCCCGGTTCGAATCCCAATCTGGGTGGAGTTTCCATGTTCTCCCCGTGTCCATGTGGGTTTCCTCCGGGTTCTCCGGTTTCCTCCCACAGTCCAAAAACATGGATCAAGGTCAATTGAGTTCTCCAAATTGCCCCATATAGAGTGTGTTTGTGTGTGTGAGTGTGTACTCAGTGATAGATTGACGCCCTGTCCTGGGTGTATCTGCCCAGCGCCCGAAACGTTCTCCCCTGGATGGGCATGGGGAAACCCCCCCCCCTCTGCGTCCCTAATAGAGGATAAAGTGGAAGATAATGGATGGTGGATGTAATAACGACTGCAGCTCCTTAAACTTGCTGGTTTGCTGAATCTTTTTTGGAGCTCCTCTGTGCAGTTACATAAAAACTCAGCCTAGTTTTACACAGAGCCTCATTATGATGTAGAACCCAGTATTTTTACACCAGCTCACACGCAGGTGACCTGACACCGGGTCATTGTGATACAACAAAAGGGACGGACTGCTTTTGTCTGTCTTCAACTTTGTATATCCATCCAGCCATTATCTTCCACTTTATCCTCTACTAGGGCCTCGGGGGGGTTACCTATGCCCATCCAGGGGAGAACGTTTCGGACGCTGGGCAGATACACCCAAGACACCAATCCATCACTGGGCACACACTCACTCACACAGACACACTCTATATGGGGCAATTTGGAGAATTCAATTAACTTGATCCATGTTTTTGGACTGTGGGAGGAAACCGGAGAACCCGGAAGAAACCCACACGGACAGGGGGAGAACATGGAAACATGGAAACCCAGATTGGGATTCGAACTGGGAATCCCCAGCACTGAGAGGAGAACATGCTAAACCACTAAGCCACCATGCCACCCACCATCCATTATCTTCCACTTAATATTAAACTAGGGATAAGGGTCGCATGGGGGGGGGGTTCCCCATGCCCATCCAGGGGAGAACGTCTCGGGCGCTGGGCAGATACACCCAGGACAGGGGGGCAATCTATCACTGTGCACACTCACTCACACAGACACACTCTATATGGGGCAATTTGGAGAATTCAATTGACCTTGATCCATGTTTTTGGACTGTGGGAGGAAGGCGGAGAACCTGGAGGAAAGCCACGCAGACACAGGGAGAACATGGAAACTCCACCCAGATTGGGATTCGAACCGGGAATCCCTAGTGCTGAGAGGAGAACATGCTAAACCACTAAGCCAAAGTGCCGCCCTGTTATTATTATTATTATTATTATTATTATTATTTTTATTATCCATCCATTATCTTCCACTTTATCCTCTATTAGGGTCGCGTGGGGGATGGGGGGGGGGTTCCCCATGCCCATCCAGGGGAGAACGTTTCGGACCCTGGGCAGATACACCCAGGACAGGGGGGCAATCTATCACTGGGCACACACTCACTTACACACACACACACACACTCTATAGGGGGCAATTTGGAGAATTCAATTGACCTTGTATCAACTTTGTCTAACTTTTGGAGAATAAATAAGATTCTGTTAAATAATTGAGTTCTCCAAATTGCCCCATATAGAGTGTGTGTGTGTGAGTGAGTGTGTGCCCAGCGATAGATTGGCACCCTGTCCTGGGTGTATCTGCCCAGCGCCTAAAACGTTCTCCATTGGATGGGCATGGTCATGAGGAACCCCCCCCCCCGACCCTAATAGAGGATAAAGTGGAAGATAATGAATGAATGAATGAAATAAGATTCTGTGTAAGGTTCCTATTGAGAATACACGAGCTCACTGTTCTGTGTTAATCTCTTGTGTAAGTGGAACCGTAAACTGGTTCTCTCGGTGTTCGTGGCTGTTGTGCAATGAACTTGTGTGATAAGGTTTCCTGTAATGCCCCCCCCCACCCCCCCCCCCTCCTTCAGGAGGGACTTTTAGTCACTTCAGCTTGTGTAATCCACAGCTATGGTAAATATTTTGTACTGAGAGAGACGAAGTGTACTGACTGCTGAGTGATAAGTGAGGATGTGGCAACCCTCTGGCGGGAAAATCAGATTTCCTTCTGTAAACATGACGTCAGCATCAACGTCCACGTGAAGAAACCAGTGGTTCTCTGATCTCAATGTATTCTGCTTTATCCTCCACTAGGGTCACGGGGTGGGGGGGGGTTCTCCATGCCCATCCAAGGGAGAACGTTTTGGGCGCTGGGCAGATACACCCAGGACAGGGGGGCAATCTATTGCTGGGTACACACTCACTCACACAGACACTCTATATGGGGCAATTTAGGGCCTCGATATCATCTTGAATCCATGTATTTAGACTTACGAGATTTATTTATCCTCTACTAGGGTTGCGGGGGTGGGGGTTGGTGGGTGGGGGGGGTTCCTCATGACCATCCGGGGGAGAACGTTTCGGGCGCTGGGCAGATACACCCAGGACAGGGGGGCAATCTATTGCTGGGTACACACTCACTCACACAGACACACTCTATATGGGGCAATTTAGGGCCTCGATATCATCTTGAATCCATGTATTTAGACTTACGAGATTTATTTATCCTCTACTAGGGTGGGGGGGGTTCCCCATGCCCATCCAGGGTAGAACGTTTTGGGCGCTGGGCAGATACACCCAGGACAGGGGGGCAATCTATTAATGGGTACACACACAAACACAGACACACTCTATATGGGGCAATTTAGGGCCTCGATATCATCTTGAATCCATGTATTTAGACTAGATTTATTTATCCTCTATTAGGGTTGGGGGGGGGGGTTCCTCATGTCCATCCTGGGGAGAACGTTTCGGGCGCTGGGCAGATACACCCAGGACAGGGGGGCAATCTATCACTGGACACACACACTCACACACACACACAGACGTTCGACTATATTTATGGGGATCTGTTTTGGGTGGAGTTTGCATGTTCTCCCCGTGTTCGTGTGGGTTTCCTCCAGGTTCTCAGGTTTCCTCCCACAGTCCAAAAACATGGATTCAAGGTACATTGACTGCTCAAAATTGCCCCTATATAGTCTGTTTTTTTTTTTTAACAGGTTTTGTCCATCCAGCGCTGAGAGGAGAACATGCCAAACCACTAAGCCACCGTGCCGCCCTGTCCCAATTAATGTATATTAATTATATAAATATATTTATATATATCATCATCAGTCACAAATTACAGTTTGATTCGGTTTTCTGTAATTATGCCTATGGTCCGGTAGGGGGAGCCTTTAGACCATAAATCTGACACATTGCGTGGACATTTGATCGAGTACACAATGAAGTTCTTTTCAATCTATTCGCCTCCTGCTGTGGATCCAGGTTCGAATCCCTATCTTGGTGTCTGCATGGCTCATGCACAGTCCAAAAACATGGATCGAAGGTTAAATTGGCTGCTCTATATTGCCCCTATATAGGCTATAGGCTTCCTGTTGGGATGGGCAACCCGGTTCGAATCCCTATCTGGGTGGAGTTTCCATGTTCTCCCCGTGTCCGCGTGGGCGCACACAATTAGAATGGAGCAATTAGCAGCCAATTCACATTGAATCCGTGTGCACAGCGCCACCAGGTGAACGGTCTACCCACAACAATGACGTGACCCCCTATTGATCCAGATACACTCAGGACAGGGGGGCAATTTATCACTGGGCAAACACTTACTCACACACACACACACACACACACACACACACACACACACACACACACACACACGAACACACTCTATATGGGGCAATTTGGGGAATTCAATTGACCTTGATCTATATTTTGGACTGTGGGAGGAAACTGGAGAACCCGGAGGAAACCCACGCGGACACGGGGAGAACATGGAAACTCCACCCAGATTGGGATTCCAATGGGGAATCCCCAGCGCTGAGAGGAGAACATGCTAAACCACTAAGCCACCGTGCCAAACCCCCCCCCCCCCCCCCCCCAATGGATCCATCTATCCATCCATCCATAATCTTCAGCTTTATCCTATTTTAGGGTCGCGGGGGGGTTCCCCATCCAGGGGAGAACGTTTCAGGCACTGGGTAGATACACCCAGGACAGGGGGGGCAATCTATCACTGGGCACACACTCACTCACTCACACACTCTATATGGGGCAATTTGGAGAACTCAATTGACCTTGATCCATGTTTTTTGGACTGTGGGAGGAAACCGGAGAACCCGGTGGAAACCCACGCGGACACGGGGAGAACATGGAAACTCCACCCAGATTGGGATTCCAATGGGGAATCCCCAGCGCTGAGAGGAGAACATGCTAAACCACTAAGCCACCGTGCAAAACCCCCCCCCCCATGGATCCATCCATCCATCCATAATCTTCAGCTTTATCCTATTTTAGGTGGGGGGGGGGTTCCCCATCCAGGGGAGAACGTTTCAGGCGCTGGGCAGATAGACCCAGGACAGGGGGGCAATCTATCGCTGGGCACACACTCACTCACTCACACACTCTATATGGGTCAATTTGGAGAACTCGATCTATGGGGAGAACATGGAAACGCCACCCAGATTTGGGATTCCAACCGGGAATCCCCAGCGCTGAGAGGAGAACATGCTAAAGCACTAAGCCACCATGCCGCCCCTCCCCCCCATAGATGTAATGTTTAATTAAATAAACCATTACACACTTATCAGTCTCTCGTGGCTTTCTGTCTCATGAGGTCGGTTCCGCCGTGTCCACGTTTCCCAGCGTTCCGCGCCACGTGACAGGATGCCGTTTTGTTCCCGCCGTCTTCCGGTTCCTGACCCTCTCCCTGGACGTTGGTGGACGTTGGACGCTGGTCGGTAAACCAGGCTGACTGAGGTGTGAAATGTCACCGACTTTTCAATTAATTGCAATGAATCACCCAGGAGAAGAACATCGGCTGGGATCACGGAACGTTCTAATGAGAGGGCTGTGTGATTAATTAAGGAACCCTCGCTCCACCCCGAATTCGGTAAACGCTAAATGCCAAACAGAGTGTGATCTATTGTTGCTGTTGGTGAGAATAAATTGAATAAACATCGGATATCTCTATCTCAGGCTTAGTGGTTTAGCATGTTCTCCTCTCAGCACTAGAGATTCCCGGTTCGAATCCCCATCTGTGAGGAGTTTCCATGTTCTCCCCGTGTCCGCGTGGATTTCCTCCGGGTTCTCCGGTTTCCTCCCACAGTCCAAAAACATGGATCAAGTCAACTGAGTTCTCCAAATTGCCCCATATACTGTAGAGTGTGTCTGTGTGAGTGTGTGTTTGTCCCGTGATAGATTGCCCCCCTGTCCTGGGTGTATCTGCCCAGCGCCCGAAACGTTCTCCCCTGGATGGGCATGGGGAACCCCCCCCCCGCGACCCTAATAGAGGATAAAGCAGAAGATAATGGATGGATAATAATAAAGGGGCAGCATGGTGGTTTAGTGGTTTAGCATGTTCTCCTCTCACCACTAGGGATTCCCGGTTCAAATCCCCATCTGGGTGGAGTTTCCATGTTATCCCCGTGTCCGCGTGGGTTTCCTCCGGGTTCTCCGGTTTCCTCCCACAGTCCAAAAACATGGATCACGTTAATTCATCCATCCATTATCTTCCGCATTTATCCTCTATTAGGGTCACAGGGGGCGGGGGGGTTCCCCATGCCCATCCAGGGGAGAACGTTTCGGGCGCTGGACAGATACACCCAGGACAGTGTGCCAATCCATCACTGGACACACACTCACTCAGAGACACTCTTTATGGGGCAATTTGGAGCATTCAGTTGACCCTGATTCAAGTTTTTGGACTGTGGGAGGAAACCGGAGAACCCGGAGGAAACCCACGCGGACACGGGGAGAACATGGAAACTCCACCCAGATTGGGGATTCCAACCAGAGGCGAACATGCTAACCACTAAGCCACCGTGCCGCCCTCAAGTCAATTGAATTCTCCTAATTGCCCCATATAAAGTGTGTGTCTGTGTGTGAGTGAGTGAGTGTGTAACCAGTGATAGATTGGCACCCTGTCCTGGGTGTATCTGTCCAGCGCCCGAAACGTTCTCCCCTGGATGGGCATGGGGAACCCCCCCCCCGCGACCCTAATAGAGGATGAAGCGGGAGATAATGAATGGATCTCTATTTCACTCCATCGGTTTGTATGGGTTGTATTCATATTTAATATTTAATAGAAATAAACGTGATCTCAGCGTTTTTTTTCCGTGTCAGTGAATTATGACAAATAACCAAATAAAGAAATACAGAATATTAATAATACATGCGCATGGCAGCTGTTATTATAGAGACTAACTACACAAAAGCATACAGACCTTTCCTCTCGCCGGCGTCTTACAGACCATCGGCTTAATCGCTGAAATTCATCAATAATAAATCAACTAATTAAGGAGGAGGATCGCAAACCCAAGAAAACGCTTGTTTAACCTTTTAATTCTCATAGAACTCGCTGGGTTCTATCTCACCCTGCACAAGGCGTCTCGCAATGCTCAGCACTATCTCACCCCCCCTCCCCCTCTCCCCAAAAAAAGTCTACGTTCCCACCTTCCTCCTGCATCGTTTAAATAGCAACGCTGCTTGTGAATACAGCTCCCATTTCAACATGATGTCCCCCTCTTTATTTATATTCAATCCATCCATCCATTATCTTCCGCTTTATCCTCTAATAGGGTCATGGGGGGGGGGGGGGTTCCCCATGCCCATCCCTATGAGAACGTCTCAGGCGCTGGGCAGATACACCCAGGACAATGACTGGGCACACACTCACTCACACAGACACACTCTATATGGGGCAATCTGGAGAATTCAATTGACTTGATCCATGTTTTCAGACTGTGGGAGGAAACCGGAGAACCCGGAGGAAACCCACGCGGACACGGGGAGAACATGGAAACTCCACCCAGATGGGGATTCGAAGCGGGAATCCCCAGCGCTGAGAGGAGAACATGCTAATTACAATTTACATTTCAGTTCGACTTATTTCTCCAGCACTGAAGTGAAAAACAATGATGTGAATTTGGTGGCGCTCTGACTTTGGCGGGTTGCTATTTGAGCGGTGCAGCTAGCTGCACTCAATGAGGTTCTCCATGTGAGTGTGAATGGGGAACCCTCGGTAAAGTGTGTTCTACGGTTCTGCATTCTCTGCACAAATGCAGTCAGATTTAATGGCGTTCCGTTCGTCTCAGCGTTCCGTGACGTTGGACACGCGTCTGTGTTGATGATCCACCACCTAACCAGATAGTAATAAACGTCTCACTGACATCTGGAGAGGTTGCTTTCAGTGGGCGGGGCACCTGGGCTTTCCGTCGCCATGAAATGTACCTGAACACCTCATTTTGAGACGGCCACGCCCATCGGGGAGATATATTCACACGCAGCGCTGCTATTTAAACAGTGTAACATCTAACAACAGTATCTGTAATCCATCCATCCATATCTGCGCTGGACAGATACACCCAGGACAGGGGGGCAATCTATCACTGGGCACACACTCACTCACACAAACACACTCTATATGGGGCAATTTGGAGAATTCAATTGACCTTAATCCATGTTTTCGGACTGTGGGAGGAAAACCGGAGAACCCGGAGGAGCCCCACGCGGACACGGGGAGAACATGGACACTCCACCCAGACTGGGATTCGAACCGGGAATCCCTAGTGCTGGAGAACATGCAAAACCACTAAGCCACCGTGCCGCCCTTATCTGTAATTCAGTAAAAACATTTGTATAAACACAGTTTGTCTCTGTCTGAGTCAAAAGAGACACGTTCTACTAAAGTTCCACAGACAAGCTGCTCAGAGGCGTCCGCGGCGTCTGCCGGCTGATTGGCTAAACGTTCTTCTGAAAGCCTGTGACACTTCTGCTCCTGCGGGAACGAGCGAATCGGCCACCGGTGATGGCAAAGAACAAAATTTAATTTGTGGCTGATGGCAGCAGGTTTAAAACGCTAAAGTCTTATTTGCCTGGAACGCAGTGATATTATTCCCCCGCTCCCAGGAGCCTCGCAACAAAAGACTGCCGCTTGTAATTAGCCACCAGATCGTGATCGTTTCAAACCTCCCCAGTTCATTATTTTGGAATATGTAATAGCTGCGTAATTATGTTTGTGACAGACACATTTAAATTTGAAATTATGACTGTCTCTGCAAAGCTCTCAGCATTTCAGATGCAAGCAAAACCTCAAAACCTCAGAACCTCAAAACCTTAAACCTTCAAACCCTCAAAATCTCAAAACCTTAAACCTTCAAACCCTCAAAACCTTAAACCTCAAAACCTTAAACCTCAAAACCTCAAAACCTTAAACCTCAAAACCTTAAACCTTCAAACCCTCAAAACCTTAAACCTCAAAACCTTAAACCTTCAAACCCTTAAAACCTTAAACCCGCAAACCCCGAAACACTGAAAACCTCAAAACCTCAAAAACTTAAACCTTCAAACCCTTAAAACCTTAAACCCGCAAACCCTGAAACACTGAAAACCTCAAAACCTTAAACCCACAATCCCTGAAACCCTCAAAACCTCAAACCCACAAAACCTCAAAACCTTAAACCCACAAACTCTGAAACCCTCAAAACCTTAAAACCTCAAAACCTTAAACCTCAAAACCTTAAACCTTCAAACCCTCAAAACCTTAAACCTCAAAACCTTAAACCTTCAAACCCTTAAAACCTTAAACCCGCAAACCCCGAAACACTGAAAACCTCAAAACCTCAAAAACTTAAACCTTCAAACCCTTAAAACCTTAAACCCGCAAACCCTGAAACACTGAAAACCTCAAAACCTTAAACCCACAATCCCTGAAACCCTCAAAACCTCAAACCCACAAAACCTCAAAACCTTAAACCCACAAACTCTGAAACCCTCAAAACCTTAAAACCTCAAAACCTTAAACCTCAAAACCTTAAACCTTCAAACCCTCAAAACCTTAAACCTCAAAACCTTAAACCTTCAAACCCTTAAAACCTTAAACCCGCAAACCCCGAAACACTGAAAACCTCAAAACCTCAAAAACTTAAACCTTCAAACCCTTAAAACCTTAAACCCGCAAACCCTGAAACACTGAAAACCTCAAAACCTTAAACCCACAATCCCTGAAACCCTCAAAACCTCAAACCCACAAAACCTCAAAACCTTAAACCCACAAACTCTGAAACCCTCAAAACCTTAAAACCTCAAAACCTCAAACCTTCAAACCCTCAAAACCTTAAACCTCAAAACCTCAAAACCTTAAACCTTCAAACCCTTAAAACCTTAAACCCGCAAACCCTGAACCACTGAAAACCTCAAAACCTCAAAAACTTAAACCTTCAAACCCTCAAAGCCTTAAACCCTCAAAACCGTAAACCCTCAATTCATCAGATCCTCATAACCCTCAAAACCTCAAATCCTCAAATCCTCAAAAACTTAAACCTTTAAACTCTCAAATCATCAAACCCTTCAAATCCTCAAAACCTCAAACCCTCAATTTGTCAATACCGTCTTCCTGTCAATACCGACAACAACTCTTCGTAGCATAACAGAACACTTACCTGTTACCTTATTAATAACTGAACATGATATATATATGTGCAATATATAAATATAAATACAATTCAAACTCAGGTTATACATTCTTACACACTATTGTAAATAAGATTCTTTCTTTCTTTCAATTTATTTTTATTTATTTTTTATTTTTTATTTTTTTCTTGTAAATTGTAAATTATAGTGTACTCTTTTAAAACTCTTTTAAATCTTTATCTGTTTAAATTTATGTATGTGACACCGAAAGTATGGCACCTTAATTTCGTTATACCTGGTATAATGACAATAAAGATATTCTGATTCTGATATATATAAAAAGAGAGAGAGAGAGAGAGAGAGAGAGAGATGTGTGTGTTAGGGGGCAGTGGGGGGGGGGGGGTGTATATGTGTGTAGCTGTGGGGAACAGCAGGATTCAGTAGTCAGTGTTCAGTTCTGCCTGAGAGAAGCTCTCTGAAGAGAAGACATGCAGAGACGCATGCTGAGAATCAGAGAAGCAGCAAGCTAGAACCGACTGCTGTGGTTCTGATCAAGACAGGTGTACTGATACACACACACACACACACACACACACACACAGTTACTGTACCCATACCTCACACAGGCTTGCATTACACTTTACATGCCATCATTTCACCCCCTCACTTTATCAGTTGCACCTCCTTGGGGCAGCGCTGTTTCTGTATTCAGTTAACCTCAAAACTTCATCAGACTTCCAAACAAGTCCTAAAAAAAGAACTGAAACCAAAGATAAACATTAGACTGGGTCATTCACTCGTTCATTGATCCATCATATGAACAGTACCAGTCAAAAGTTTGGCCACGCCCTCTTTCTGCTCAGCTCAATGGTTCTGACCAACAGAGAACCAACAGGGGACTAACAACAACAAAGAACACAGATGGACTACAGTCTGGAATTGTAGAAGTCCACCTATATGATAAGTGGAGGGAATAGATGATGGAGCAAGAAGGGGGCGTGGCCTAACTTTTGACTGGTATCTATCCATCCAAAATCTTCATATTTCCTCTACAGGGGTTGTGGGCGGGGTTGCCTATGCTCATCCAGGGGAGAACGTTTCGGGCGCTGGGCAGATACACCCAGGACAGGGCGCCAATCCAACCCGAGGCACACACACACTCACATAGACACACACACACACACTCTATATGGGGCAATTTAATGCATTCAGTTGAACTTGAATCTATGTTTTTGGACTGTGGGAGGAAACCGAAGAACCTGGAGGAAATCCATTGTGTGTGGGGAGGGGGGTTCCCCATGTCCATCCAGGGGAGAACGTTTCGGGCGCTGGGCAGATACACCCAGGACAGGGCGCCAATCTATCGCTGAACACACTCACACACACACACACACACACACACACACTCTACATGGGGCAATTTGGAGAATTCAATCGACTTGATCCATGTTTTTGGACTGTGGGAGGAAACCGGAGAACCCAGAGGAACCCCACACGGACACGGGGAGAAAATGGAAACTCCACCCAGATTGGGATTTGAACCGGGAATCCCTAGCGCTGAGAGGAGAACATGCTAAACACTAAGCCCTATATATATATTCATTCAATCATTATCTCCCGCTTTATCCTCTATTGGGGTCGCGGAGGGGGGGGATTCCCCATGCCCATCCAGGGGAGAACGTTTCGGGCGCTGGGCAGATACACCCAGGACAGGGGGGCAATCTATCACTGGACACACACTCACACAGACACTCTCTATATGGGGCAATTTGGAGAATTCAATCGATGTGATCCATGTTTTTGGACTGTGGGAGGAAACCGGAGAACCCGGAGGAAACCCACGCGGACACGGGGAGAACATGGAAACTCCACCCAGATGGGGGATTCGAACCGGGAATCCCTAGTGCTGAGAGGAGAACGTGCTAAACCACTACGCCACCGTGCCACCCCATATATATATTTATATATAGGGCTTAGTGGTTAGCATGTTCTCCTCTCCTCTCATCACTCTGATTTACAGTAGTATACACATATTAATGCATTAACATTTAAATACAACTTACATTGTGCTGTAGATTCTCATATCGTGTATATAAATAAATATAAATATATAAATATATATAAATATATATCTAAATCTATCTATCTATCTGTTTAATCCTGAAAAGCCTCGGCAGGATGTCGGCTTGCTCGCTCTAACACCTGCAAATAATCTCTGTGATATAATAACTCCTCAGTCTCTACTAGTGTATAATTAAACAAAGAGGAGCGCTCGTCTGAGCCGCCCCCTCCATTCTCTCGGTGTTATTCAGTGTTGTTATTAAATGTGTACCCACCCCTGCAGCTGGCAGAACTCATCTTGGCCTTAAGTCTTGCTGGAATCTGTCTTCCTCGCTTTGTGCCCCTCGCCTGAAAGCGCGTTCTCCGACTTTCTCGCTCCGCGCCACCCAGGCTCGGGGCCCGTTGGGGATGTTCTGGAGCTGGTGACTCTAACAAGCCTTTCAGATCCTCAGCCAGCCAACATCATCATCGACTTCAACACCCTCCCACTCAGCCAGGCTTAGTGTCTTCCTCTCTGCTTGATTCTCTTTTGCATGTTTTCATTCCCATGCCAGCACACACACACACAACACAACACACCACGCCACCACAACACACACCACACACCACACACCACCCACAAACACACAACAACACACACAAACATTGTTTTTCACAGTCTTCCCAAGTTTTTTTTCAGACTTCTGCATATTTCGCAGTATCTATAACCTCATACTGTCAAATGTTAAGAAAGCTTGTGCTATTGTATATCAGTATATCGCATTTGGCAACGTGAAGAACCAACAGCTTTGTGGCGGAACCGAGCGGAACGTCGAACTGACCTTTCAATACCGAGGTGGAACCGAAAACGTACGGTCCAGTACATCGCCAACATGAACCACAGGCGATGTCCAGTACACAACCTGCCTACAGTACTTACACACACAGAAATCGGTTCTCCAAAATACTCCAAATACTCCAAATACTGCAAAATACTCCAAATACTCCAAATACTCCAAATACTGCAAAATACTCCAAATACTCCAAAATACTCCAATTCTCCAAAAATAAATAACCCATCCATACAGTGAAACACACACACACACACACACACACACACACACACACTGAGTGAAGACAACACGTGTACCCGGAGTGGTGGGCACCCCGTATACCCCATGTCCAGGGGCAAGTAAGGTTAATTGGCTTGCTCAAGGGCACTACAGCTACTTGGTTTGGACCGGGAAAAATGGTTTGGACCGGGAATCGAACCGGGAACCGTCAGGCCACAAGGTTGGTTCCTTCTCTTAGGTAGTTCCAAATCTACAACTTCTCCAGTGAAGTGAGAACACGTGCCTGGAGTGGTGGTCAGCCCTGTACACCCCATGTACAGGAGCAACTAGGGTTAGTTGGCTTGCTCAAGGACACTTCAGCCACTTGGTTTGGACCGGGAACGTGGTTTGGACTGGGAATCGAACCGGGAACCTTCAGGTCATAAGGCTGGTTCTTTCTCCTAGGTAGTTCCAAGCCTACAACCTCTCCAGTGAAGTGAGAACATGTGCCTGGAGAGGTGGGCTGCCCTGTACACCTCGTGTTCGGGAGCATCCAGCATCCATCCATTATCTGTCCGCTTTATCCTCTACTAGTGTCGCGGGGGGGAGGGGGGGGGTGGTCCCCATGCCCATCCAGGGAAGAACGTTTTGGGCGCTGGACAAATACACCCAGGACAGGGAGCATCTGGAGTAAATTTGTTTGCCCATGGGCGCTTCAACCATAGCACTTGGTTTGGACCGGGAATCGAACCGGGAACCTTCAGGTCATAAGGCTGGTTCCTTCTCCTAGGTAGTTCCAAACCTACAACTTCTCCAGTAAAGTGAGAACATGTGCCTGGAGTGGTGGGCAGCCCTCTACACCTCGTGTCCGGGAGCATCCAGCATCCATCCATTATCGTCCGCTTTATCCTCTACTAGGGTCGTGATGGGGTTCCCCATGCCCATCCAGGGGAGAACGTTTCGGGCACTGGACAGATATACCCAGGACAGGGTGGGGTCCGGGGACAATCTGGGGTTAGTTGTCTTGCTCAAGGGCACTTTATCCATAGTACTTGGTTAGGACCAGGAATCGAACCGGGAATCAAACTGGGAACCCTCAGGTCACAAGGCTGGTTCCTTAACCCCAAACCTACAACCTCTCCAGAGAATTGGAGAACACATGTGCCTGGAGTGGTGGGCAGCCCTGTGCTGCCCGTATCTGGGAGCATCCATCCATCCATGGAGATGGGGGGTTTCGGGCGCTGGGCGGATAGACCCAGGACAGGGAGCATCTGGGGTAAATTGGTTTGCCCAAGGGTTAGGACCGGGAGTCAAACCAGGATCCTTCAGGCCACAAGGTTGGTTCCTTCTCCTAGGTAGTTCCAAACTTCTCCAGTGAAGTGAGAACTTGTGTCTGGAGCGGTGGACAGCCCTGGGCATAGCACCCGAGGGGCAATCAGGGTTGGGTGCCATTAGCTTTGGAACTTGATGGGGCCAGGAATGAAACCGGGGTTTGTGGCCCCTTCAGGTCACAATGCTGGTTCTAAAGGTAGCTGAAGATGTCAAAACTCCAAGGGTCCTAGCTTCCACCCTGCAGCAGGAGCGTGATGTTCTGCGTGGTACCTTTGGAATGTATTAGAATAATGAAGCAAAGCTCTGTGGAGCTGAGTCTCAGTCGTTCATTGTTGTGAAGTTGATGGTTGCAGCAGATTGAACACCCCCCCCCCAACCCCCACCCCCCACCCCCCAGGACGCCAGCTGTTTGTTGGGCAGCGACACACTGCTGCTGCATCCAGCTTGCTGATTCCAGATGTGGGTTCTAAAATATTTGTATTTAAGAAAATAAAGAGCTTTTTGAGCTCATTCAGAGATGCCCAGCCCATGCACCTTCCATTATCTTCCGCTTTATCCTATATTAGGGTCACGGGGGGGGGGGGGGGGGTTTTTTCCCCCATGCCCATCCCAGCGGAGAACGTTTTTCGGGCGCTGGGCCAGATACACCCAGGACAGGGGGGTAATCTATATCAATGGACAAAAAAACACTTACTCAACAACACACAAACAAACCACACACTCTATATGGGGGGGGGGGGCAATTTGGGAGAATCCAAACTGACCTTGATCCATGTGTTTTTTTTTTGGACTGTGGTGGGAGGAAACCGGAGAAAAACCCGGAGGAAAAACCCCACATGGGGACACGGGGAGAACATGGGGGCAAAAAAAACAAACTCCACCCAGATGGGGATTTCGAAAAATTCGAAAACCGGGGGGCAAAAAATAGACCACACTCACTCCTATCTATAGGGGGGGACACACTCACCCACACAAAAAACACACTCTCTATGGGGCAAATTGGAAAATTCAATTGACCATGAACCATGTGTTTTGGACTATGGGACGAAACCGGAGAACCCGGAGGAAACCCACGCGGACACGGGGAGAACGTGGAAACTCCATCCAGATAGGGATTCGAACCTGAAGCCCCAGCGCTGAGAGGAGAACTTGCCAACCACTAAGCCACCGTGCCACTAGGGTCGGGGGGTGGGTTCCCCATGCCCATCCAGAACGATTCAGGTGCTTGGCAGCTCCACCCCAGGACAGGGGGGGGGCAATCTTTCGGCGGGGTACCAGCTGTCCACCTTTTTCTCTTTAATTATCCACCCGGTCGATCCACGGCGCTTCCTTTCCCTTTATATCTCCTCCTCGTTCACCTGATCACCAGAGACTGCCGTTACTCCTAAACTTAACCTGGATTACGCTCCCTGCAGGCTCCGCCGTGAGCTCCATTTATCACCATGCTCCAGTTTATCAGGAGATTTTCGTTCCCCTCTCTCCCCCCTCTTCCCCACCCCTCTCCCCCCCCCCCCCCGCCCCCCGTCTTCATCCCACATCGGGGAGTCCTCGCGGGGCTCCGATTGATCACGTCTCGCGTTCAGAAATTAAATATCCCTCGTCTTGAATGTTAAACAGACGGGCTGTCGGCGAAACAGGTGAGATCGTTCTTTTGGGGAGTGGGGTTTGGGGGGGGTGTTGGGGGGGGGGTGTTGGGGGGGGGTAAGGGAGGTCCTGTTTTTTGACTCGAATTTGGAATAATTTGTAAGTTTGCTACTCGTCCCAATTCCCAGACGGGCCTTAGAATTAGGACGCAACGAATTCTCCTGATGACTGTCTGTGTGTATTTACTGCTGAGGCAGCAGTTTTCTTTAAGAATAATTCCTTTACCCTTAATTTCATAAATAAAAAGGTGCGACACGATGAGATTAATCACACACACACACACACACACACACACACACACACACACACACATACATGCACACACAGATACACACACACACACATATATATATATGGTTTTAAAGTATTAGCATGGGCGGCATGGTGGCATTCTCCTCTCATTCCTGGGAATTCCAGGTTCGAATCCCAATCTGGGTGGAGTTTCCATGTTCTCCCCCGTGTCCGCGTGGGTTTCCTCCGGGTTCTCCGGTTTCCTCCCACAGTCCAAAAACATGGATCAATGTCAATTGAATTCTCCAAATTGCCCCATATAGAGTGTGTCTGTGTGGGTTTGTGTCCAGCAATAGATTGCCCCCCTGTTCTGGGTGTATCCCCTGGATGGGAATGAGGAACCCCCCCCCCCCAGCCTTGGTATACGATTAAGCTAAAGATAATGAGATGAGACACATATCCATCCATCCATCCATCCATCATCTTCCGCTTTATCCTCTACTAGCCCTACTTTATCCTCTACTAGCCCATTCAGGGGAGAACGTTTCAGGCGCTGGGCAGATACACCCAGGACAGGGGGCAATCTATCTCTGGGCACTCACACACTCACACAGACACACACATTAACACACACTATGTGGGGCAAATTGACCTTGAATCCATGTTTTTTGGACTGTGGGAGGAAAGTGGAGAACCCGGAGGAAACCCACGCGGACACGGGGAGAACATGGAAACACCCAAAACACCCAAACATACACACACACACACACACACACACACACACACACACACACACACACACACACACACACATATATATATATATATATATATATATATGGCGGCACGGTGGCTTAGTGGTTTAGCACGTTTCCTCCTCAGAGCTAGAGATTTTTTTACATCCGGTTCGAATCCCCATCTGGGTGGGAGGGAGTTTCCATGTTCTCCCCGTGTCTGCGTGGGTTTTTTTTTTTTTTTTTTTTTTTTCCTCCGGGTTTTCCGGTTTCCTCCCACAGTCCCCAAAAAAAAAATGGATCAAGTTAATTGAGTTCTCCAAATTGCCCCATATAGAGTGTGTATGTGTGAGTGGGGAGTGTGTTGTGGCCCAGCGATGGATTGGCGCCCTGTCCTGGGTGTATCTGCCCAGCGCCCGAGACGTTCTCCCCTGGATGGGCATGGGGAACCCCACCGCGACCCTAATAGAGGATAAAGCGGGAGATAATGAATGAATGAATATATATATATATATAGATAGATAGATATAGATACACCCAGTGTGTGTATATATATACACACACACACACATACACACACACACACACACACACACTCACACATATACACATAAATATACACACACACAGATACACACACATATGCATACATACACATTTATAACACACAAACAAAAACACACATACATATATATATATATATACACACACACACACACACACACACACACACACACACACACTGCTGCTGCTGCTGGTTCTAAACTCAACATGCTGTGAAGGACACCAAATAAATAAATAACAGAACCCTGAAACCTGCGACTGCGACTCGTCCGCAGCTTATTTATAAATCAGTGTCAGGAGCCGGAACTCCAGAGATCACCAGATTAAAATCTGCTCATTCTCTTTGTGACTCGTCGTCTGTAATCTGGAATTCAGGAACAGAATCAAAGTGGATGACCGTCTCCGAGTCAGAGGAGGGCATTTCTAACCCTGCATTTAGCCTTCTACACCGCCCCGCCCCGCCCCACCCCGCCCCGCCCCACCGAACAAAGTGCTTAGTGGTAGCACGTTCGAATCCCAATCTGGGTGGACCTTCCATGTTCTCCCCGTGTCCATGTGAGTATCCTCCGGGTTCTCCGGTTTCCTCCCACAGTCCAAAAACATGGATCAAGGTCAGTTGAATTCTCCAAATTGCCCCATATAAAGTGTGTCTGTGTGAGTGAGTTTGTGTCCAGTGATAGATTGCCCCCCTGTCCTGGGTGTATCTGCCCAGCGGCCGAAACGTTCTCCCCTGGATGGACATGGGGAACACCCCCCCGCTTCCTCCAGGTTCCATAGTCCAAAAACATGAATTTCTGTGAATTGGCTGTTCTAAATTGCCCCTATATAATGTGTATAAGTGTGTGTACAGTGATAGAATGGTGCCCTGAGCTTTGAAAGACTTTGTAGTTCTCCAATTCCCGACTGTAGTCCATTGTTGGTTCTCTGTTGGTCAGCAGCATCACAGAACAGGTATCATTTGGGTGGTGGATTGGTTCTTGTCGGTTCTGCAGTGACACTGATGTGGTGAGGGGGGTTCTAGTGCAGCAGTGCTGCTGGAGGTTCAGTTCTCCACCTCAGTCACACTGCTGGGATAGGACTAATGCACCCACCCAATAACCCCTGCTCTGTGGGGGTACTATTGGGGTTCTGACCATTAGAACAGAGTAAAGGGGACGTACACAGTATGTACTGTAGGACAAACAGATGGACTACAGTCTGCAATTGGAGAACTACAAAGTCCATCTGCACAGGACGTGGAACGGAGAACATGAATGTTTCAGGCGCTGGGTATATACCCACGCACACTATATAGGAACAGCCAATTCACCTTGAATCCATGTTTTTGGACTGTAGGAGAAAACCAGAGAACCCGGAGGAAACCCACGCGGACACGGGGAGAACATGGAAACTCCATCCAGATCGGGATTCGAATCTGAAATCCCTAGCGCTGAGAGGAGAACATGCTAACCCACTACAGACACTGCTGGGATAGGACTAATGTACCCACCCAATAACCCCTGCTCTGTGGTGGTACTATTGGGGTTCTGACCATTAGAACAGAGTAAAGGGGACGTACACAGTATGTACTGTAGGACACAAACAGATGGACTACAGTCTGCAATTGGAGAACTTTAAGAACGTGGAGCAGAAAGGGGGCGTGGCCAAACTTTACCCTGGTACTGTTTATACTGTATATAGGATTTAATTGTCTTTACTCTCGTTTGTGCCGTTAATCTGATGCAAATCCTGAAGCGTTCTGTCCTTTGGGGGGGGGGGGGGGGGGGGGTGTCCCGGTCTTCTGTTCTCTGTGGTTCTTTAAAGCACATGCTCTCAGTTATGCGCTCTGTACAGACACGGCGCTATGCTGCTAAGATCTGTTGCTTTTTACAGACGCGATCAAGTGTCTCCACGGCGGACGGCATTAAACAGAGACACGTGGTCCCCACCGAAGACGAGACGCCTTTAATGTTCTCTGCAGCTTCAGAACCGGCGGCTCCTCCACCAACCTGAACGTTCTGGTTGATCTGAAAGGAACCAAGCTCATCCGCTGGCTCCCTGTAGCTGCAGCATTCGGGACAAGACACTGACTCTGATCTACACGAGCATTTCTGGATCTGGACACGGGGAGGACATGCAGACTCCACACAGAACGGACCCCTGTTGGGGTCCCACAGTCCAAAAACATGGATCAAGTCAATTGAATTCTCCAAATTGCCCCATATAGAGTGTGTGTGTGTGAGTGAGTGTGTGCCCAGTGATTAATTGCCCCCCTGTCCTGGGTGTATCTGCCCAGCGCCCGAGACGTTCTCCCCTGGATGGGCATGGGGAACCCCCCCCGCGACCCTAATAGAGGATAAAGCGGGAGATAATGAATGAATGAATGAATATTTCAGGACAAGACACTAACTCTGATCTACAGAACAATCTCTGGATCTGCCCCCTCCTCTTACCTTCACTCTAAATTCTGGTGGTTCCACCTCACCGAGGAGCTCATTCTCCACTGCAAAATGGTGGAACCGTCTTCCCAACTCTGTCCATATGGCGGAGTCACATGGTATTTTTAAGAAACTACTGAAGACGCATCTTTTTAACAAACACCTGTTTAATCCATCCATCATCTTCAGCTTTATCCTATATACGTTTACGGTCCGCTGGGCAGATACACCCAGGACAGCACGCCAATTTATCACTGGGCACACACTCACTCCAGGTCACCACAGACACACTCTAATATGGGGCAATTTTGGAGCACTCGATTGACTTTGATCCATGTTTTTTTTGGACTGTGGGAGGAAACCGGGAGAACCCGGAGCAACCCCGGCGGACACGGGGGAGGACATGGAAACTCCACCCAGATTGGGATTCGAACCTGAATCCCCAGAGCTGAGAGGAGAACATGCTAAACCACTAAGCCTTATTTGTAAGTCAGTTTGGATAAAAGCGTCGGTGTAATGACTAAATGTAATGTAAATGTTATATATGTGTGTGTGGGGGGGTGTGATGTGTGTGTGTGTGTGGGGGGTGTGTGATGTGTGGGGCGTGGGGGGGGTGTGATGTGTGGGGTGTGGGGGTGGGGTTGTTGTCTTGTGGTGGATAAACTGCCCTGTCCATGGGATTGGTTGGGTCTGAGCGAGAGTGAGCTGCAATGACAGCTGCTTAGATAGAGAGAGAGAGAGAGAGAGAGAGAGAACAGAGCGAGAGAGAGAGAGAGAGAGACAGAGAGAGAGAGAGAACAGAGAGAGAGAGAGACAGAGAGAGAGAGAGACAGAGAGAGAGAGAGAGGAGAGAGCGAGACCCGAGAGTGAGAGAGAGAACAGAGTGAGAAGAGAGAGAACGGAGAGAGAGAGAGGACAGAGAGAGAGAGAGACAGAGAGAGGAGAGAAAGAGGCAGAGAGAGAGAACAGAGAGAGAGACAGAGAGAGAAGACAGAGAGAGAGAGAGAGACAGAGATTGACAGAGAGAGAGAGAGAGAGACAGAGAGAGAGACAGAGAGAGAGAGAGAGACAGAGAGAGAGAGAGAGACAGAGAGAGAGAGTTGCACTGACGGGCGTCATTAGGACACAGGAACTTTTTCCGTCTCTTACATCTGCGTCTCTCGTCCTGAGAAGAGAGGAGAACAAGTCGAACTTCACGAGACAGATTATAGTCAGCGGAGTTCAATGGACACAGTCTGAGGTGGGCTTTTAATATTCATCTCATCTCATTCACATACGCTCTATCCACTACTAGGGTCGCGGTGGGGGGGGGGGGGGGGGGGTGGGAGGGGGGGTAGGGGGGGGGGGGTTTCCCAATGCCCATCCAGGGGAGAACGTTTCAGGCGCTGGGCAGATAGACCCAGGACAGGGGGGCAATCTATCGCTGAGCACACACTCACTCACACACACACTTTATATGAGGCAATTCGGAGAACTCAATTGACCTTGAGAACCGGAGAACCCGGAGGAATCCCACACGGACACGGGGAGAACATGCAAACTCCACCCAGAGCCCCGATGCTGAGAGGTGGACGTGTTAGCCACGTCTCCAACATGCCACCCCTCATCTCATCTTCCATCATTATCCGCTACTAGGGTCGTGGGGGAGGGGGGGGTATCATCATGCCCATGCCAGGGAGAAATGAACGTTTCTGGGCTGCTGGGCAGATACCCCATATTGTGATTTCTAACCTGGGGCTACAATACACCAACATGTGTGGGAAGGAAACACCCCTTATCCTAATATCTACTAGGGTAGATACGGGGGGGGGGGGGGGGGGGGGGGGGGGGTTCACACGGACATGGGGAGGGCAATCATGCAAAAATTCTCCACCCAGATGGGGATTTGAACCTGGCTACATACACCAACATGTCACCCCTTATCCTAATATCTACTAGGGTAGATACGGGGGTGGGGGGGTACACAGACTCGGGGAGAACATGGGGAGAACATGCAAACTCCACCCAGATGGGGATTCGAACCTGGCTACATACACCAACGTGCCACGGGGGGGGGGGGGGGCACACAGACACGGGGAGAACATGCAAACTCCACCTATATCGTGATTTGAACCTGACTACACGGACATGGGGAGAACATGCAAACTCCACCCAGATGAGGATTCGAACCTGGCTACATACACCAACATGCCACGGGGGGGCACACAGACACGGGGAGAACATGCAAATTCCACCCATATTGTGATTTGAACCTGGCAACATACACCAACATGCCACCCCTTATCCTAATATCTACTAGGGTAGAAAAGGGGGGGGGGGGGCACAAGGGAAACCGGAGAACCCGGAGGAAACCCACGCGGACACGGGGAGAACATGCAAACTCCACCCATATCGTGATTTGAATATCTTATCTAATATCTAATATCGTATCCTAATATCTACTAGGGTAAATCCGGGGGGGGGGGGGGGGGGGGGGGGGGGGGGGGGGGGGGGGGGGGTTACAGACACGGGGAGAACATGCAAACTCCACCCAGATGGGCATTCGAACCTGGCTACATACACCAACATGCCATATCTTATCCTAATATCTACTAGGGTAGATACAGGGGGGGGGGGGTCACAGACACGGGGAGAACATGCAAACTCGACCTCGACCTGTAATGCAATAACGAAGGGTTCCGTTGCGTTGCGTTGCGTCCACAGAGTTCCGATGTTCCTGCTGCGTCAGCGTCTTTCCCAGCGCCAGTCCCAGCGCGACGCCCCCCCGAGCGTCCTGGCGCCGTGGCCGACCCGAAACCACGCGGCCGACGAGGTCCGGCGGCACCGGCGCAGCGAGACCGGCCGCGAGGAGAGCCTGTCCTCGGCCGAGCGTCTGCGCAAACAGGTGACGGTGCGTTCCGGCTGCAGCGCCCTCAGCCTGGCCATGAGGGGCCTCAGCCAGGCCCCCGCCGACCTGTGGGACCTGTCCGAGCTGAAGAAGCTCAACCTGTCCCACAATTCCCTCTGCCTCCTGCCGTCCCGGCTGGGCACGCTGACCAATCTGGTGGTGCTGAACGTGTGGGGCAACGCGTTGGAACGTCTCCCGCCCGAGATCGGGCTCCTGCGGAACCTGAAGGTCCTCTTCGCCTACTGCAACCGCCTCGGCGAGGTCCCCGAGGAACTGGGCCTGTGCGCCAACCTGGAGGTCCTCAGCCTGGCCGACAACCGGCTGAGCGGCCTGCCGGACGGCCTGACCTCGCTGCGCAAGCTGACCAAGCTCAACCTCAGCCACAACCAGATGCCCCACATCCCCACCTGCATCTACCACCTGAGGGGCCTGGTCTTCCTGCACCTGGGGCACAATTCTCTGGAGAACCTCGCCGACCAGATCCAGGATCTGGTCAATCTGCGGATCCTCATCCTGGAGGGCAACTACATTCACGCTCTGCCCCGGACGCTGGGGCAACTGACCGGGCTGGAGCTGCTCAACCTGGACTTCAACGACCTTCAGAGCGTCCCGGTGGAGATGTACCACCTGAGGAGGCTGGAGAAGCTGGCGTGCCATCCACTCGATAAAGGCCTCCACGTGCTCCACAACCCGCTGTTAAAGCCCATCCAGGAGGTTCTGCAGGGGGGACTGGTCGCTCTGTATAACTACCTCAAACCGGTTTAAGGCGGTTGAAGTGCAAATCAGTGCCTTTTAAGATATATACGGTCTTTTATTTGATAGATTTGTAAAAAAAATAAAACAGCGATAGATTGCCCCCCCCTGTCCTGGGTGTATCTGGGGTGGGGGTGGGGGTGGGGGGTTCCCATACCCATCCAGGGGAGAACGTTTCGGGCGCTGGGTAGATACACCCAGGACAGGACGCCAATCCATCACTGGGTAACACACTCACTCACACACAC
The DNA here is from genome assembly GCA_019802505.1 of Corydoras sp. C115. Classification (NCBI taxonomy): domain Eukaryota; kingdom Metazoa; phylum Chordata; class Actinopteri; order Siluriformes; family Callichthyidae; genus Corydoras; species Corydoras sp. C115. The sequence goes on along the minus strand of JAFMOC010000516.1, from coordinate 176,348 downwards.
ACACACACACTCTATATGGGGCAATTTGGAGAACTCAATTGACTTGATCCATGACTGTGGGAGGAAACCGGAGAACCCGGAGCAAACCCACGCAGACGCGGGGAGAACATGGAAACTCCACCCAGATGGGGATTGGGGCCAAACCATCACTGGGCACACACTTACTCACACACACACACACTCTATATGGGGCAATTTGGAGAACTCAATTGACTTGATCCATGACTGTGGGAGGAAACCGGAGAACCCGGAGGAAACCCACACGGACACGGGGAGAACATGGAAACTCCACCCAGATTGCGATTGGGGCCAAACCATCACTGGGCACACACTCACACACACACACACACACACTATATACACACACTATATAGGGGCAATTTAGATGGGGCCATTTACAGCAGGGTGGCATTGTGATTAGCACGTAGGTGCTGGGGATCCAGGTTAGAATCCAGGTGGAGTTTCCATGCCCCCCCCCCCCCCCGTGTCCGCGTGGGTTTCCTCCGGGTTCTCTGGTTTCCTCCCACAGTCTAAAACGCATTCAAGGTGAAAAGACTGCTTTAAATCGGTGCCAATCCATCACAGCTCACGGGGATACAACATGGAAACTCCATCCAGATTCAAACCTGGATCCCCAGCATGCCATCCTGCACTAAACACACTACACACTACAGAGGTGCAATTAAGATGGGGCAATTCAGAGCAGCCAATTCACCTTAAATTCTTGAAAGAACACCCTGTGTGTGTGATTATTAATCTCCTTGTACACTAATACAGATGTTTCACAAATAAAGTGTTATGAATGTCCATCCATCCAATATCTTCCACTAGGGTCGGGGGAGGGGGGGGTGTTCCCCATGCCCATCCAGGGGAGAACTTTTCGGGCACTGGGCAGATATACCCAGGACAGGGGGGCAATCTATCACTCACATAGACACACTCTATATGGGGCAATTTGGAGAATTCGATTGACCTCGATCGATGTTTTAGTGCTTTGGCATGTTCTCCTCTCAGCGCTGGGGATTCCCGGGTCGAATCCCCATCTGGGTGGAGTTTCCATGTCCTCCCCGTGTCCGCGTGGGTTTCCTCCGGGTTCTCCGGTTTCCTCCCACAGTCCAAAATACATGGATCATGGATCGAGTCAATTGAGTTCTCCAAGCAATGTGTGGATGTGTATAGAACACACACACACACACACACGCACACACACACACATACACACACACACACACACACACACACACACACACACACACACACACACACACACACACACAGTGTTACCATGATTTCTTGTAGTACTTTTTGTTCCGCTTGGTTTATTTTATTGGATTAACAATAATAAATCAGAACATTTGGCTTCTCACTCGAGTGGAAGCTCTTTTTTGGGGGGGGGTCTTGTGTAACTGTTGTGTGTTGAGTTGTTCGAGTCTGCAGTCAACAGGACAGCGTCTCTATTTTCGTCCCAGAAATACTACGAGATTAACACCTCCCAACTGAAAAGAGGTCATAGTGAAACAGTGCTGCTGTATTTAAAGAACGCCGTTCCTCTTTCCTCCAAACTGTGTGAGTGTTATCATCTTATTCACCATCATCACCCATCTCACTGACATTTTGATTGATGTACAGGGCCACGCCCACTTTGGACTTTGTAGTTCTCCAATTCCAGACTGTAGTCCATTGTTGGTTCTCTGTTGGTCAGCAGCATCACAGAACAGGTATCATTTGGGTGGTGGATTGTTTCTTGTCGGTTCTGCAGTGACGCTGATGTGGTGAGGGGGGTTCTAGTGCAGCAGTGCTGCTGGAGGTTCAGTTCTCCACCTCAGTCACACTGCTGGGATAGGAACTAATGCCCCCACCCAATAACCCCTGCTCTGTGGTGGTACCATTGGGGTTCTGACCATTAGAACAGAGTAAAGGGGACGTACACAGTATGTACTGTAGGACACAAACAGATGGACTACAGTCTGCAATTGGAGAACTACAAAGTCCATCTGCACAGGATGTGGAACTGAGAACATGGACGAGAACATGAACGTTTTGGGCGCTATACATCTAGGACAGGGCACCAATCCATCGCTGGGCATATAGACACATACACACTATATAGGAGCAGCCAATTCACCTTGAAACCATGTTTTTGGACTGTGGGAGGAAACCGGAGAACCCGGAGGAAACCCACGTGGACACGGGGAGAACATGGAAACTCCACCCAGATTGGGATCCGAACCGGGAATCCCCAGCGCTGAGAGGAGAACATGCTAAACCAATACAGCATGCTGTCCCCCATTTCTCCACCTCAGCGACACTGCTGGGATAGGAACTAATGCCCCCACCCAATAACCCCTTGCTCTGTGGTGGTGCTATTGGGGTTCTGAGCATTAGAACAGAGTAAAGGGGACGTACACAATATGTACTGTAGAACACAAACAGATGGACTACAGTCTGCAATTGGAGAACTACAATGTCCATCTGCACAGGACGTGGAACGGAGAACATGAATGTTTCGGGCGCTGGGTATATACCCACACACACTATATAGGAGCAGCCAATTCACCTTGAAACCATGTTTTTGGACTGTGGGAGGAAACTGGAGAACCCGGAGGAAACCCACGTGGACACGGGGAGGACATGGAAACTCCACCCAGATGGGGATTCGAATCTGGAATCCCTAGCGCTGAGAGGAGAACATGCCAACTACTACAGCATGCTGCCCCCCATTTCTCCACCTCAGTCACACTGCTGGGATAGGAACTAATGCCCCCACCCAATAACCCCTGCTCTGTGGTGGTACTATTGGGGTTCTGACCATTAGAACAGAGTAAAGGGGACGTACACAGTATCATTTGGGTGGTGGATTGTTTATTGCGCTGCTGTAGTTTCATTTAAAAATGCACACAAAAACGTTTGGCCACGCCCCCTTTCTGGTCCATGTTCTCCGTTCCACGTCCTGTGCAGATGGACGTTGTAGTTCTCCAATTCCAGACTGTAGTCCATCTGTTTGTGTCCTACAGTACATACTGTGTACGTCCCCTTTACTCTGTTCTAATGGTCAGAACCCCAATAGTAGCACCACAGAGCAGGGGTTCTTGGGTGGGGGCATTAGTTCCTATTCCAGCAGTGTGACTGAGGTGGAGAACTGAACCTCCAGCAGCACTGCTGCACTAGAACCCCCCTCACCACATCAGTGTCACTGCAGAACCGACCAGAAACAATCCACCACCCAAATGATACCTGTTCTGTGATGCTGCTGACCAACAGAGAACCAACAATGGACTACAGTCTGGAATTGGAGAACTACAACGTCCATCCATATGGTAAGTGGAGGAGATAGAGGATGGTTCTGTATGTACATGCATTTTCCGGGGGCATTGATGTTCACACGGTGAGGTCTCGCAAGGTTCTTGGAAACTATGAGACCGCTGGGACATCATTTAGGGACATTGGGAGTCTTTAAATTTTGGTGGGATTAAAATTTGATTAAAGTTCCACTCTGTCGAGCGAGTCAGTGCCGTCATGCCTCAGTCTGAATCCCAGGCTAATTAAATTATTTCAAGAGGAACAAAAGATAATACCCGTCTCTATTTGTGTAAGTCGGAACAGACGGTCGGATTCGGCCTAAAGGTGACCTTGCAAAAATTATATTTAAATATAAATGTAATATAAATATAATATATATTTTTAATTGTCCCAGTGATTTACTTATTAATGAATGATGAGGGAGACCTCCAAACATCCATCCATCCATTAACTTCAGCTTTATCCTCAATTAGGGTCACCGGGGGGGGGTTCCCCATGCCCATCCAGGGGAGAACGTCTCGGACGCTGGGCAGATACACCCAGGACAGGGGGGGCAATCTATCGCTGGGCACACACTCACTCACACATACACACTCTATATGGGGCAATTTGGAGAATTAATTTGACTTGAGGCGGCACGGTGGCTTAGTGGTTTAGCACGTTCGCCTCTCAGCGCTAGGGGTTCCCGGTTCGAATCCCCATCTGGGTGGAGTTTCCATGTTCTCCCCGTGTCTGCGTGGGTTTCCTCCGGGTTCTCCGGTTTCCTCCCACAGTCCAAAAACATGGATCAAGTCAATTGAATTCTCAAAATTGCCCAATATAGAGTGTGTCTGTGTGAGTGAGTGTGTGCCCAGCGATGGATTGGCACCCTGTCCTGGGTCTATCTGCCCAGCGCCTGAGATGTTCTCCCCTGGATGGGCATGGGGAACCCCACCGTGACCCTAATAGAGGATAAAGCGGGAGATAATGAATGAATGAATTTGACTTGATCCATGTTTTTGGACTGTGGGAGGAAAGCGGAGAACCCGGAGGAAACCCACGCGGACGCGGGGAGGACATGGAAACTCCACCCAGATGGGGATTCGAACCGGGAGTCCCTAGCGCTGAGAGGAGAACATGCTAAACCACTAAGCCACCGTGCCGCCCTCAAGGTCAATTGAATTGCCCCATAGAGAGTGTGTCTGTGTGAGTGAGTGTGTGCCCAGCGATAGATTGGCGCCCTCTCCTGGGTGTATCTGCCCAGCGCTCGGAATATTCTCGTCTGGATCAGCATGGCTTAGTGGTTTAGCATGTTCTCCTCTCAGCGCTAGGGATTCCCGGTTCCGATCCCAGTCTGGGTGGAGTTTCCATGTCCTCCCCGTGTCCGCGTGGGGGTTTCCTCCGGGTTTCCTCCCACAGTCCAAAAACGTGGACCAAAAAAGGTCAACTGAATGCTCCAAATTGCCCCATATAGAGTGTGTCTGTGTGAGTGAGTGAGTGAGTGAGTGCCCAGCGATAGATTGCCCCCCCTGTCCTGGGTGTATCTGCCCAGCGCCCGAAACGTTCTCACCTGGATGGGGATGGAGAACCCCCCCCCCCCCTTGGGATTTTTAGGACTGTGTGTCATTTATGAGGACCGACACTGGGGACTCCTTGCATTTGTTTGCCAGGGCCTTCCCCAAACTGTTTCTACAAAACTGGAAGCATCCATCCGATATCCTCCGCTTCATCCTCTACTAGGTTCGCAGCGGGGGGGTTCCCCATGCCCATCCAGGGGTGAAGGTTTCAGGCGCTGGGCAGATACACCCAGGACAGTGGGGCAATCTATCACTGGTCAGTGGAAGCATACAGATGATAGAATCCAGTGCAAACCTTTTAATTAGGTTTGCGCAGTTCCTCTATGGATGTGATGACGTCACTACACCCCCCGCCTCAAGCACCCTCAGCAGATGGATGTGCATGTGGGGGGGTAAGAGGAGACGAAATATGGAGTGTAGTTTGCCCTGTGTGTTTTTAAAACCCACATTAGCTCCGTTGAAGCGCAGAGGACGTCAAACTTCTGCGGCTGCATTGTTATGGAAACGATGTTTTCTGCAGCCTGCGTCTGCGCGCCGCGCCAGGCCCGTCTGCTCGGCTGACGGCGCGCTCGGAGAACGCACCCTTGCGAAAGGTCAGGCCTGTTATTTGCTGTAATCAGCACGGCATGGGAACAAATATTAAACACGGCCACCAATCAGCTAATCAAGTAACCATGCACGGGGAGGTCAGGGAGGAGGTGGGGACATTTGCCCAGAGGAGGCTAATTAGCGGGAGACGTCTCGGGCATGCAATCAAACTAATGTATGGCTTTTGTTCGGCGAGGCTGCGTCGTCGTCCCCCCCCCGCGTCCCCCCCCCCGCGTCCCCCCCCGCGTCCCCGGGTTCCTTTGTCTTTCGATCCAAGGTTAAGTCAGAACTCCGGGTTGGTACGGGGATGAGGGTATACACCATCCATACATCCATCCATCCATTATCTTCCTCTTTAGCCTATATTAGGGTCGCGGGGGGGGGGGGGGTTCCCCATGCCCATCCAGGGGAGAACGTTTCGGGAGCTGGGCAGATACACCCAGAACAGAGGGGCAATCTATCACTGGACACACACACACTCACACAGACACACTCTATATGGGGCAATTTGGAACACTCAGTTCACCTTGAGCCATGTTTTTGTAGATGACGAAGTGGAAGATAATGGACAGATGGATGGACGGATGCTTCCAGCTTTGTAGAAACAGTTTGGGGAAGGCCCTGGCTGGACAACGCTAGGAGTCCCCAGTGTCGGTCCTCACAAATGACACACACAGTCCTAAAATCCCTGTAGGTTCAATGTTGTCCTGATACCATCCATCCACTAGGGTCAGGGGGGGGAGGGGTGGGGTTCCCCATGCCCATCCAGGGGAGAAGGTTTCGGGCGCTGGGCAGATACACCCAGAATGGGGGGGGGGGGGTGGGCAATCTATCACTGGACACACACACACTCACACAGACACACTCTATATGGGGCAATTTGGAACACTCAGTTCACCTTGAGCCATGTTTTTGTAGATGACGAAGTGGAAGATAATGGACGGACGGATGCTTCCAGCTTTGTAGAAACAGTTTGGGGAAGGCCCTGGCTGGACAACACAAGGAGTCCCCAGTGTCGGTCCTCACAAATGACACACACAGTCCTAAAAGTCCCTGTAGGTTCAATGCTGTCCTGATACCATCCATCCACTAGGGTCACGGTGGGGGGGGGGGGTTCCCCATGCCCATCCAGGGGAGAACGTTTCGGGCGCTGGGCAGATACACCCAGAACAGGGGGCAAACTATCACTGGACACACACTCACTCACACAGACACACTCTACATGGGGCAATTTGGAGAACTCAATTGACTTGGGCCATGTTTTTTGTAGATGACGAAGTGGAAGATAATGGACGGATGGATGGACGGATGCTTCCAGCTTTGTAGAAACAGTTTGGGGAAGGCCCTGGCTGGACAACGCAAGGAGTCCCCAGTGTCGGTCCTCACAAATGACACACAGTCCTAAAAGTCCCTGTAGGTTCAATGCTGTCCTGATACCATCCATCCACTAGGGTCACGGGGGGGGGGGGGGGGGGTTCCCCATGCCCATCCAGGGGAGAACGTTTCAGGAGCTGGGCAGATACACCCAGAACAGGGGGGGGGGCAATCTATCACTGGGCACACACTCACTCACACAGACACACTCTATATGGGGCAATTTGGAGCATTCAGTTGACCTTGAGCCATGTTTTTGGACTGTGGGAGGAAACCGGAGAACCCGGAGGAAACCCACGCGGACACGGGTAGAACATGGAATCCCTAGCGCTGAGAGGAGAACATGCTAAACCACTAAGTCTATAGACCTCACTTACCATAGAGATGGACATTGTAGTTCTCCAATTCCACTCTGTAGTCCGTATGTTTCTCTATGTACGTTCTAGGTCTCTATGTCGCTTTAGTATGTTCTCCGTTCTGTTCGGAGGTATTAGGGGGGTGCTGGATACATGTCCATAACATGGGCACGGGCATAAGCAGCCCCTTACAGCCCCATGTCACGTGATGCCTTTTAGAACAGATCGTTGTCTTTAATGTGGCAGTATTACAACAATTACACAGCCATGGCTTTCATCGATGGCTTTTGCAGGGCGCCCCCTTGTGGGGCTTGAACTACATGCAGGATGAGAATGTTTGTCAGGTGATTTAATAATGTTACCTAATTCTTAAATAATGAGGAATTACCTTTTAACAGTTATATATGTATATATGTATAGGGTGGCTTAGTGATTAACATGTTCTCCTCTCAGCACTAGGGATTCCCGGTTCAAATCCCCATCTGGGTGGAGTTCCCAAGTTCTCCTGTGTCCCTGTGGGTTTCCTCCGGGTTCTCCGGTTTCCTCCCATAGTCCAAAAACATGGATCAAGTCAATTGGATTCTCCATATTGCCCCATATAGAGTGTGTCTGTGTGAGTGAGTGTGTGCCCAGCGATAGATTGCCCCCCTGTCCTGGGTGTATCTGCCCAGCGCCCGAAACATTCTCCCCTGGATGGGCATGGGCCCCCCCCCCCCAAATAAAGGGGAAAGCGGAAGATAATGAACATATATATATATATATATATATATATATATATATATATATATATATATATATATATATATATATATATTATTTTTTTTTTTTATATATAGCATGTTCTCCTCTCAGCACTGGGGGATCCAGGTTCGAATCCCAATCTGGGTGGGGTTTCCATGTTTTCCCGGTGTCTGTGTGGGTTTCCTCCGGGTTATTAAAGTAAAAAACATAGTAATTTTGGTCTTCCGGAAAGGTATAGTCTGATTTAAGATCTAGATTTGCCCCCTTATTGCTAAATCTTCAATGTTTTCCACTTATCATATAGATGATCTTTGTAGTTCTACAATTCCAGACTGTAGTCCATTGTTGGTTCATTTGGGTGGTGGATTGTTTCTTGTCAGTTCTGCAGTGACACTGATGTGGTGAGGGGGGTTCTAGTGCAGCAGTGCTGCTGGAGGTTCATTTCTCCACCTCAGTCACACTGCTGGGATAGGACTAATGCCCCCACCCAATAACCCCTGCTCTGTGGGGGTACTATTGGGGTTCTGACCATTAGAACAGAGTAAAGGGGACGTACACAGTATGTACTGTAGGACACAAACAGATGGACTACAGTCTGCAATTGGAGAACTACAAAGTCCATCTGCACAGGACGTGGAACCTAGAACGTGGACATTCGGGCGCTGGGTATATACATCTAGGACAGGGCATCAATCCATTGCTGGGTATATACCCACACACACTATATAGGAGCAGCCAATTCACCTTGAAACCATGTTTTCGGACTGTGGGAGGAATCTGGAGAACCCGGAGGAAACCCACGGGGACACAGGGAGAACATGGAAACTCCACCCAGATTGGGATTCGAACCGGGAATCCCTAGTGCTGAGAGGAGAACATGCTAAACACTACAGCATGCTGTAGTGGAGGTTCATTTCTCCACCTCAGTGACACTGCTGGGATAGGGCTAATGCACCCACCCAATAACCCCTGCTCTGTGGTGGTACCATTGGGCTTCTGACCATTAGAACAGAGTAAAGGGGACGTACACAGTATGTACTGTAGAACACAAACAGATGGACTACAGTCTGCAATTGGAGAACTACAAAGTCCATCTGCACAGGACGTGGAACTGAGAACATGGACGAGAACATGAACGTTTTGGGTGCTGGGTATATACATCTCGGACAGGGCGTCAATCCATTGCTGGGTATATACCCACACACACTATATAGGAGCAGCCAATTCACCTTGAAACCATGTTTTCGGAATGCGGGAGGAATCTGGAGAACCCGGAGGAAACCCACGCGGACACGGGGAGAACATGGAAACTCCACCCAGATTGGGATTCGAACCGGCAATCCCTAGTGCTGAGAGGAAAACATGCTGACCAATACAGCATGCTGGCCCCCATTTCTCCACCTCAGTGACCCCCACCCAATAACCCCTGCTCTGTGGTGGTACCATTAGGGTTCTGACCATTAGAACAGAGTAAAGGGGACGTACACAGTATGTACTGTAGGACATTAAAAGATGGAGTACAGTCTGGAATTGGAGAACTACAAAGTCCATCTGCACAGGACGTGGAACTGAGAACATGGACATTTGGGGTATATATCTAGGACAGGGCGTCAATCCATTGCTGGACATATACCCACACACACTATATAGGAGCAGCCAATTCACCTTGAAACCATGTTTTCGGACTGTGGGAGGAATCTGGAGAACCCGGAGGAAACCCATGGGGAGAACATGGAAACTCCACCCAGATTGGGATTCGAACCGGGAATCCCCAGTGCTGAGAGTAGAACACTGAGAGCACCCACCCAATAACCCCTGCTCTGTGGTGGTACCATTGGGGTTCTGAGCATTAGAACAGAGTAAAGGGGACGTACACAGTATGTACTGTAGAACACAAACAGATGGACTACAGTCTGCAATTGGAGAACTACAAAGTCCATCTGCACAGGAGGTGGAGAGGAAAGGGGGCGTGGCCAAAGGTTTGCCCCATACTGTGTGTATATGTACATACTGTCCATGTAAACATTTTTGTTCTACCTGGAACGGAGACTCTGGACTTCTTCACTGTGAGGTGACAGAGCTGACCACTTCTCTTCGCCGCCCACCATTAGTTTGTTCCAAGTGAAATCCTGAACTCGTTCCAGTGTGGGTTCATTTTGAAACTGCATCACTGCAACTTTATTTATTTATATTTATGATCTGGCTTTCTCTCCGTGTGTGTGTGTGTGTGTGTGTGTGTGTGTGTGTGTGTGTGTGTGTGTGTGTGGGTGACCAGACGTCTGTGAACACTGATAGAGTGGAAAAGCAAGAATTAACATATTTTAAAGACTCTGTTCACAATAAAACTCCTAATCTCATCTCATACGCCTCTCAATCCCCATCCGGGTGGAGTTTCCATCTTCTCCCCGTGTCTGCGTGGGTCTCCTCCGGGTTCTCCGGTTTCCTCCCACAGTCCAAAAACATGGATCAGGTCAATTGAGTTCTCCAAATTGCCCCATATAGAGTGTGTTTGTGAGTGAGTGTGTGCCCAGTGATGGATTGGCACCCTGTCCTGGGTCTATCTGCCCAGCGCCCGAGACGTTCTCCCCTGGATGGGCATGGGGAACCCCCCCCCCCCCCCACGAATCCCAATCTGGGTGGAGTTTCCATGTTCTCCCCATGTCCGTGTGGGTTTCCTCCGGGTTCTTTGGTTTGCTCCCACAGTCCAAAAACATGGATCAAGGTCAATTGATTCCTCCAAATAGTGTGTGTCTGTGTGAGTAAGTGTGTGTCCAGTGATAGATTGCCCCCCTGTCCTGGGTGTAACTCTTACAATTGCTATAATGACACGGTTTAACTGCGGGATAGAATCCCAATCCGGGTGGAGTTTCCATGTTCTCCCCGTGTCTGCGTGGGCTTCCTCCGGGTTCTCCGGTTTCCTCCCACAGTCCAAAAACATGGAGTCAATTGAGTTCTCCAAATTGCCCCATATAGAGTATGTATGTGAGTGAGTGTGTGCCCAGCGATGGATTGGCGCCCTGTCCTGGGTCTATCTGCCCAGCACCCGAGACGTTCTACCCTGGATGGGCATGGGGAACCCCCCCGCGACCCTAATAGAGGATAAAGCGGGAGATAATGGATGCATGAATGAGTGTGTGTCCATGTGAGTAAGTGTGTGTCCAGTGATAGATTGCCCCCCTGTCCTGGGTGTATCTCTTACAATTGCTATAATGACACGGTTTCACTGCGGGATAGAATCCCAATCCGGATGGAGTTTCCATGTTCTCCCCGTGTCCGCGTGGGTTTCCTCCGGGTTCTCCGGTTTCCTCCCACAGTCCGAAAACATGGATCCAGGTCAATTGAATTCTCCAAATTGCCCCATATAGTGTGTGTCTGTGTGAGTGTGTGTGTGCCCAGCGATGGATTGGCGCCCTGTCCTGGGTCTATCTTCCCAGCGCCCGAAACGTTCTCCCCTGGATGGGCATGAGGAACACCCCCCCCCCCCCCGACCCTAGTAGAGGATAAAGCGGAAGATACTAGATGAATCGCTGTTTTAGGGCGGCACGGTTGGCATGTTCTCCTCTCAAGGCTGGGGATTCCGGGTTCAAATCCCCATCTGTGTGGAGTTTCCATGTTCTCCCCGTGTCTGCATGGGTTTCCTCCGGGTTCTCCGGTTTCCTCCCACAGTCCAAAAACATGGATCCAGGTCAATTGAATTCTCCAAATTGCCCCATATAGAGTGTGTGTGTGAGTGCGTGTGTGTCTAGTGATAGATTGCCCCCCTGTCCTGGGTGTATCTGCCCAGCGCCCAAAACCTTCTCCCCTGGATGGGCATGGGACCCTAATAGAGGATAAAGCGGAAGATACTAGCTGTTTTAGGGCGGCACGGTGGCTTAGTGGTTTAGCATGTTCTCCTCTCAGCACTAGGGATTCCCGGTTCAAATCCCAATCTGGGTGGAGCTTCCATGTTCTCCCCGTGTCCGCGTGGGTTTCCTCCGGGTTCTCCGGTTTCCTCCCACAGTCCGAAAACATTGGATCAAGGTAAAGTGAATTCTCCAAATTGCCCCATATAGAGTGTGTCAGTGTGAGTGAGTGTGTGCCCAGTCATGGATTGCCCCCCTGTCCTGGGTCTATCTGCCCAGCGCCTGAAACGTTCTCCCCTGGATGGGCATGGGGAACCCACCGACCTTAGTAGAGGATGACGGATGGACGGATGGATGTTGTTAGGTTCGGATCGTGTCTCTTTGGGTCACCATCACGCCGCTGACGGCCGGGCGGAGCGTCCGGGCAGCAACACCGCCCTCCACCGGAGACAAGGAGCACTGCACGAAGGGGGGGAGAGAGAGAGAGAGAGAGAGAGAGAGAGAGAGAGAGAGCGAGCGAATGAGAGAGAGCCTCGGCGCTGGAGAACGCGGAGCTGGAAGTCTCTTCGAACTCCGAGGAAGAGCGAACAGAGTGCGGAACGCGGTCCGAGGAGCCTCCATCACCGAACCGGGCGACTCTGAACCGGACACAGCCCTCCGCCATCCCCCCCGGTCCGGCGTCATGGATAAACTTTTAATTTGGCTCTCCGCCGCCGCCGTCGGGCTCCTGCCGCCGCTGAGAGGACAGGTGTACAAAGGTAAACGGCGTCCCCTCTTTTATTCCTATTTATTCGTCTCAAGAAGCTCCGTTGCGACGCGAACCGATTCATCAACGACAAACGGCTCACTTCAACTTCACCCCGCCGACTCGCCATCGTGAACTCCCGGTCTGTACGGGACACGGTGCTTCACGCTGCCCACCTCCCATGGCTGTTTAATCCGAACGGGAACAGCCACGGGTTCTGCTGTCGGGCTCAACTTAAGCAGACCTCACCTGTGGACATTTAATCCCTCGCTTGATCGCGGGCTGAGAATAAAGTAGGTCGAAAAGTGCGCCGGACGGAACACGGAGAGCCCGTACGGCGCTATGGTCCCTCTCACAGGTTCGTTAGGAAACCTCCAAACAACGCTTAAAAAAACGGCTGCAGACGTGGTGGTTCTCTAATGACAGGGTTCTGCTCCTGATTTAGAACACTGACCGCAGGTCGACTCCACTGTTTCCTTTACTGCTGCCCCACGAGTGGACGTGGGGGGGTTGGTTTAGGGCTTTTTTTTTCAAGTTCAAGTTCATAAAATGTATAAATGTAAAATAATAGTACAGTTTTACGGTTTTATAAGCCTTTATACCTCGACAGCGGCAAGAAAAAACTCCCTGTTGTGGTGGTATTTTAAGGAAGAAACCTTGTGAGGACCGAGGCTCGGTCCTCCTTGAGCGGCCGGCAGCATCAACAGTGTTAAAACATGGAATTGAGGTGAATTGGCCGCTCTAAATTGTCTCTGTTGTGGTGTTATCTTAAGGAAGAAACCTTGTGAGGACCGAGGCTCGGTGGGGGACTCGTCCTCTTTGAGTGTCCTGCAGCATCAACAGTGTAGGACAGCCATCTCCCTGTTGTGGTGTTATCTTAAGGAAGAAACCTTGTGAGGACCGAGAGTCCAATACTTCATTTAAAAGCAGTGGATGTGGGTGTTTTTAGGGTTTTCGAATAATTTATTTATTGGGCTTTTTTTTTTTTTTAACAATAATACAAATTTAACAATAGTACAAAGCAGCTTTACAGTTTTATAAGGTCATTTATACCTCCAAAGAGCAAGCCGAAGCGACAGCGGCAAGAAAAAACTCAATGTTGTGGTGTTATCTTAAGGGTGAAACCTTTTGAGGACCGAAGTTCGGTGGGGGACTCGTCCTCATTGAGCGGCCGGCAGCATCATCTGTGTAGGACAGCCATCTCCCTGTTGTGCTGTTCTTTTAAGGAAGAAACCTTGTGAGGACCGAGGTTCGGTGGGGGACTCGTCCTCTTTGAGTGTCCGGCAGCATCAACAGTGTAGGACAGCCAACTCCCTGTTGTGGTGTTATCTTAAGGAAGAAACCTTGTGAGGACCGAGACTCCAATACTTCATTTAAAAGCAGTGGATGTGGGTGTTTTTGGGTTTTCGAATAATTTATTTATTGGGCTTTTTTTTTTTTTTAACAATAATACAAATTTAACAATAGTACAAAGCAGCTTTACAGTTTTATAAGGTCATTTATACCTCCAAAGAGCAAGCCGAAGCGACAGCGGCAAGAAAAAACTCAATGTTGTGTTGTTATTTTAAGGGTGAAACCTTGTGAGGACCGAGGTTCGGTGGGGGACTCGTCCTCTTTGAGTGTCCGGCAGCATCAACAGTGTAGGACAGCCAACTCCCTGTTGTGGTGTTATCTTAAGGAAGAAACCTTGTGAGGACCGAGAGTCCAATGCTTCCTTTAAAAGCAGTGGATGTGGGTGTTTTTGGGTTTTCGAATAATTTATTTATTGGGCTTTTTTTTTTTTAACAATAATACAAATTTAACAATGGTACAAAGCAGCTTTACAGTTTTATAAGCCTTTATTAGGTCATTTATACCTCCAAAGAGCAAGCCGAAGCGACAGCGGCAAGAAAAAACTCAATGTTGTGTTGTTATTTTAAGGGTGAAACCTTGTGAGGACCGAGGTTCGGTGGGGGACTCGTCCTCTTTGAGCGGCCGGCAGCATCAACAGTGTAGGACAGCCAACCCCCTTTTGTGGTGTTATCTTAAGGAAGAAACCTTGTGAGGACCGAGGTTCGGTGGGGGACTCGTCCTCTTTGAGTGTCCGGCAGCATCAACAGTGTAGGACAGCCAACTCCCTGTTGTGGTGTTATCTTAAAGAAGAAACCTTGTGAGGACCGAGACTCCAATACTTCATTTAAAAGCAGTGGATGTGGGTGTTTTTTTAGGGCTTTCGAATAATTTATTTTTTGGGCTTTTTTTTTTTAACAATAATACAAATTTAACAATGGTACAAAGCAGCTTTACAGTTTTATAAGCCTTTATTAGGTCATTTATACCTCCAAAGAGCAAGCCGAAGCGACAGCGGCAAGAAAAAACTCAATGTTGTGTTGTTATTTTAAGGGTGAAACCTTGTGAGGACCGAGGTTCGGTGGGGGACTCGTCCGCTTTGATCAGCCCGCAGCATCAACAGTGTAGGACAGCCAACCCCCTTTTGTGGTGTTATTTTAAGGAAGAAACCTTGTGAGGACCGAGGTTCGGTGGGGGACTCGTCCTCTTTGAGTATCCGGCAGCATCAACAGTGTAGGACAGCCATCTCCCTGTTGTGTTGTTATCTTAAAGAAGAAACCTTGTGAGGACCGAGACTCCAATGCTTCATTTAAAAGCAGTGGATGTGGGTATTTTTAAGGCTTTTTTGAATAATTTATTTATTGGGCTTTTTTTTAACAATAATACAAATTTAACAATAGTACAAAGCAGCTTTACAGTTTTATAAGCCTTTATACCTCCAAAGAGCAAGCCGAAGCGACAGCGGCAAGAAAAAACTCAATGTTGTGGTGTTATCTTAAGGAAGAAACCTTGTGAGGACCGAGACTCCAATGCTTCATTTAAAAGCAGTGGATGTGGAGGTTTTTAGGGCTTTTTTCTAGTTCAAGTTCAAATAATAGGGTGGCACGGGGGCTTGGTGGTTTAGCACGTTCTCCTCTCGGCGCTATTGATTCCCATGGGTTTCCTCCGGGTTCACCGGTTTCCTCCCACAGTTAAAAAAACATAGATCAAGTCAATTGAATTCCCCAAATTGCCCCATATAGAGTGTGTCTGTGTGAGTGAGTGTGTGCCCGATAGGTTGGCGCCCTGTCCTGGGTGTATCTGCCAAGCGCCTGAAACGTTCTCCCCTGGATGGGCATGGGGAACCCACCCCCCCCATGACCCTAATAGAGGATAAAGCAGGAAATAATGGATGGATGGAAGTTCAAATAATTTATTTTTAGGACTTTTTTTAAATAATAGTCAATAGTCACAAAGCAGCTTTACAGTTTTATAAGCCTCTATACCTCCAAAGATCAAGCCGAAGCAACAGCGGCAAGAAAAAAACTCCCTGTTTGTGGTGTTATCTTAAGGAAGAAACCTTGTGAGGACCGAGACTCCAATTTTTCCTTTAAAAGCAGACAGTATGGTTCGTTTACTACCCCCCCACGAGTGGATGTGGGTGTTTTTAGGGCTTTTTTTCAAGTTCACGTTCAAGTAATTCATTTCTATAGCGTTTTTTATTTTTTATTATTTTTTTTACAATATTAAATTGTCACAAAGCAGCTTTACAGTGTGTGAATTTCCCCCATTGTGGGACAAATCAAGGATTATCTTATCTCATCAGTGTTATAATCCTTTGAACCCCCCCAAAGAGCAAGATGAAGCGACAGCGGCAAGACGAAACTCCCTGTTGTGCTGTTATCTTAAGGAAGAAACCTTGTGAGGACCGAGGCTCAGTGGGGGACTCCTCTTCCTCGAGCGGCCGGCAGCATCGACGGCGTAGGACGGCCTATACACCCCTAAAAACTATACACCCCTGATCTGAGCCCCTGTGCTGGGGGATGAGAGGAAGATGAAGTCGTATGGGGCGGATCAATGGGTGACATTACAGTGTTGGAACAACTGCAGGGGGGGAAGAAAAATAGGGTTTAATTTGTGTTCAACTGCAGCATGGCGACTCATTAATGTCCTCTAAGCGCCTAAATGATTCCGGGTTTCATTATATAGATGAATTATATACCCTATGGCTTATAAATAGTGGGCTGTGTCCGCAAAACTGTACGATTGGAGATATTTAAGAGACGCAGAGTTTTGGAAATCGACACTTATTGGGTTTTGTGGGCGAAAGGTTGGATTTGGGGTCTTTAGAATGTGTCTGGTTGCTGAGTGTTATTATATATATATGCATTTTAATATATATATATATATATATATATATACCAGGCGGCACGATGGCTTAGTGGTTTTGCACGTTCGCCTCTCAGCTCTAGGGATTCCCGGTTCGAATCCCCATCTGGGTGGAGTTTCCATGTTCTCCCCGTGTCTGCATGGGTTTCCTCCGGGTTCTCCGGTTTCCTCCCACAGTCCAAAAACATGGATCAAGTCAATTGAATTCTCAAAATTGCCCCATATAGAGTGTGTTTGTGTGAGTGAGTGTGTGCCCAG
Organism: Corydoras sp. C115; assembly: GCA_019802505.1. Taxonomy (NCBI): domain Eukaryota; kingdom Metazoa; phylum Chordata; class Actinopteri; order Siluriformes; family Callichthyidae; genus Corydoras; species Corydoras sp. C115. The sequence goes on along the minus strand of JAFMOC010000516.1, from coordinate 159,391 downwards.
CGATGGATTGGCGCCCTGTCCTGGGTGTATCTGCCCAGCGCCCGAGACGTTCTCCCCTGGATGGGCATGGGGAACCCCCCCCCCCCCCCCCGACCCTAATAGAGGATAAAGCAGAAGATAATGAATGAATATATATATATACCTTTAAACAACAACAACAAAAAAAAAATACTTTTATTTACCTCGTCATGTTATTTACCTCGTTATGCTTTCACCCTTCAGTTGTATGAACAGGGGGTGGCATGGTGGTGCGGTGGTGAGCACCCCAGGTTTGAATCCCGATCCGAGTTCAGTTTCCATGTTCTCACCCTGTACGTGTGGGGTCACAGTCCATAAAACCATGGATTTAAGCCTGTTCTAAATTGCCCCAATCGAAAATGCCACTACAGGGCCTTCCCCTAAGTGTCTGCTTTTGTTGTCATGTGACTGAATGAGGCACCTAAACTTACTGATTAACCACTAAAGGGCCTTCCCCAAACTGTTCCTATTAAGTTACTGAATGGGGTACCGTAACGTACTGATTAACCACTATAGGGCCTTCCCCAAACTGTTTCTATTATGTTAAGTGTCTGCTTTTGTTGTCATGTGACTGAATGAGGTACCAAAACTTACTACTGTAGTGCCTTCCCCAAATTGTTCCTAATAAATTGTCTGTCTATATGTATTTTATTTATATATATATATATATATATATATATATATATATATATATATATATATATATATATATATATATATATATATATATATATACATATACATATATTTAACGTAGGGCGGCACGGTGGCTTAGTGGTTTAGCATGTTCTCCTCTCAGCACTAGGGATTCCCGGTTCGAATCCCCATCTGGGTGGAGTTTCCATGTTCTCCCCGTGTCTGCGTGGGTTTCCTCCGGGTTCTCCGGTTTCCTCCCACAGTCCAAAAACATGGATCAAGTCAATTGAATTCTCAAAATTGCCCCATATAGAGTGTGTTTGTGTGAGTGAGTGTGTGCCCAGCGATGGATTGGCGCCCTGTCCTGGGTCTACCTGCCCAGCGCCCGAGACGTTCTCCCCTGGATGGGCATGGGGAACCCCACCCCCACGACCCTAATAGAGGATAAAGCGGAAGATAATGAATGAATGAATATATTTAATGTGTGACTGAATGGGGTACCGAAGCGTACTGATGAACCACTATCGGGCCTTCCCCAAACTGTTCCCAATAAGTTAAGTGTCTGCATTTGTTGTCTTGTGACTGAATGAGGTACCGAAACGTACTGATTAACCACTATAGGGCCTTCCCCAAACTGTTTCTATTATGTTAAGTGTCTGCTTTTGTTGTCATGTGACTGAATGAGGTACCAAAACTTACTACTGTAGGGCCTTCCCCAAACTGTTCCTAATAAATTGTCTGTATATATGTATATGCATTTTATTTATATATATTTAATGTGTGACTGAATGAGGTACCGAAGCGTCCTGATGAACCACTATCGGGCCTTCCCCAAATTGTTCCCAATAAGTTAAGTGTCTGCTTTTGTTGTCTTGTGACTGAATGAGGCACCGAAACCTGAGAGGCATGAGAATTTAGTTTGTGTGGTGTGTACGCAGCCCGTTTTTGGGAGACTCGCTGACGAACGTGATGGGATTTATGGATTTATGGATTTACGGTTTGACGCACGAGCAGAAAAAAAACAAAACAAATCAAAACGAGGTATAAACACTATCAGAACCTCAGCGCGTAACGAGGACACACGAGGCCGTGAGGTTTAACGGCTGCCGTTAGGCGCTGATGTCACGCCAGGGATAGAACCTTCATTTAAAACAGCTTCACAGCTCGTCACTAATTAAAGAACCCGTCGATGCATTGATCTCACGCTGGCCGTCGGTCGACCGTGTGCTAGATTTGTGCCGACATGTCCTCCTTGCGGCGGCACGGTGGCTTAGTGGTTTAGCATGTTCTCCTCTCGGCGCTAGGGATTCCCGGTTTGAATCCCCATCTGCGTGGGTTTCCTCCGGGTTCTCCGGTTTCCTCCCACAGTCCAAAAACATGGATCAAGTCAATTGAGTTCTCCAAATTGCCCCATATAGAGTTTGTGTGAGTGAGTGTGTGAGAGTGAACCCAGCGATGGATTGGCGCCCTGTCCTGGGTGTATCTGCCCAGCGCCCGAAATGTTCTCCCCTGGATGGGCATGGGGAAACCCCCCCCCCTAATAGACGATAAAGCGGAAGATAATAATGGACAAATACTAAATATGGCGTTAAAAATTATCCAATATGACTAATATACAGGGCGGCACGGTGGCTTAGTGCTTTGGCATGTTCTCCTCTCAGCACTAGGGATTCCCGGTTCGAATCCCCATCTGGGTGGAGTTTCCATGTTCTCCCCGTGTCTGCGTGGGTTTCCTCCGGGTTCTCCGGTTTCCTCCCATAGTCCAAAAACATGTATCACGTCAATTGAGTTCTCCAAATTGCCCCATATAGAGTGTGTGTGTGTGTGTGAGTGTGTGCCCAGAGATGGATTGGCGTCCTTTCCTGGGTGTATCTGCCCACCGCCCGAAACATTCTCCCCTGGATGGGCATGGGGAACGCCCCCCCCCCCCCCTCCCGCGACCTTAAATGATCAAACAAAATGAATGTAACAACAGTTTGAAAAATGGATAAATACCCTCATGAAAGGGCAATTTTTAAAGAGGACAGAGGGGGGAATAAGGGATCTGGCCTAAAGCCCCGTGATGTTCCTAAACCCTAAAAACACCCCTGGTATTAAGTATCGCAAAGAGATGCGCAGACCATCAAGAGGAGATCGATGGCGGGTGGAGACGGCTCCTTCTTTTCCCGGCTCCGTGTTTCCAAAAACGAGACGCCGCCGTTACCGCCATGGCCGCCTCGTTCCAACTAAATAACGTTTCATGAGCGTTTGCAAAAGCTCATTAATGAAGTTTGCTCTCACGGCGAGCATCCATTTAGTCCGAAGTGACAATCCAGCTTCACCCCGAGTCCAAAAGGGGTCAATCTTTCAGTAATACTGTGGGTTTTCTTTCTTTTTCTCCCCCCTCCTCCGTTACTGGGGTATCTCCCATTGTCCTGGACTTGCCTTGCCCGGCGCGGTCTTAATGATTTCCCTTACACAAGCCATCAGCTAATTAAGCAAGCCATTCATGAGGTTCGAATGTGTGTGTTAAGCTGGAGAAATGTGCGGGGCAGAGGAATCGCAGCACTGATCGCAATCAATAAGTGAATAGACAGCCAGATCCCCGGTGCACTTTATCTACCACTGTGTGAGATTAACACTCAAGGTTCTAATGCTCTCACATTTTTTTTTATGTGTTACTGTGTTAAAGATTAACGTTTACTATAGAAAATTATTCATATATATTTAAATATAAGCATATTCATATGTATGTTGATGGTTTTAATTGTGGTTGGTGTCATTCATTCATTCATCCATTATCTTCCGCTGTATCCTATATTAGGGTCGCGCGGGGGGGGGGGGGGGGGGGGTTCCCCATGCCCAACCAGGGGAGAACGTCTCAGGCGTTGGGCAGATACACCCAGGACAGGGGGGGCAATCTATCTCTGGGCACACTCACTCACTCACACACACTCTATATGGGGCAATTTGGAGAACTCAATTGACTTGATCCATGTTTTTGGACTGTGGGAGGAAACCGGAGAACCCGGAGGAAACCCACGCGGACACGGGGAGAACATGGAAACTCCACCCAGATGGGGATTCGAACCGGGAATCCCTTGTGCTGAGAGGAGAACATGTTAAACCACTAAGCCACCGTGCCGCCCTGCCTATATGATATAAGAACATACTAAAGCAGACTAACAGAGTAGGTGGAACAACAGACTTTGGATGACCGAATGTAATCGTAGAGCCACAAAGTCCATCTCGATGACCAGAGGAACCGAGAACACACACACACACACACACACACACACACACACACACACACACAACTGATGTATATATATTGTAATCAGTATATTCAGAAACACATAGTAGATATTTAAAGCTTTATTATTATTATTATTATATTATTATTAAATATTATTTGTATTCAGCTGACTGTGAAGCTCCGTGTTGCTTGTTGTACTTCCATTGTGTTCCTAAAGGGGGCAGCATGGCTCACTTATCGGCCTCACCAATGCTCGACAGAGGCGAAGATGCCACCGCTCCAGATAACACAGCAGACGCACCTCTTTCTTGACTCTTTAGAGCCGAACAAAGCCAGCAGACGTTCTCCGGCTCTCCGGCTGCGCTGCGGATTTAGGGTGGCGGATGTTAAAGCTGCGTTCGGGTCATTTATTCGTTTATTCAGTGGATTCACAGTGACGAGCACAACAAGGGAGCCTTTATGAACAGCACGCGGCCCACGTGCCTCCCAAACGTCATGCTGA
>JAFMOC010000516.1:142500-150000 GCA_019802505.1 Corydoras sp. C115 | reverse complement strand
CTCCACCCCACCCCCCACCCCTCGCTCGCGGTACTTATATCCGTGTTTTGTCTACGCCGTGTTGACGGTAATAGTGACAGCGCGGAGGTATGATGAAGAGAACGCTCGCTCTTAAAGCCAGCGAGGAATGAAATAAAATACCCGAAGACGACGTCGGCCGCCGCCGCACGCCCGCCGCACGCCCGCCGCACGCCGCAAAATAATAAGAATAATACGATTGCTCTTAGTGATGGATGACGGCGCGGAGTGTGTGAGCCGTCCGTACGGATGGTTCTGCGCTGCCGTGTTGGCACCTACGCCGTGCCGGGTCCTGATGGAGATCTAATTAGTCCGCGCCGGTTTGGGTCATAGCTATTTTATTTTATCATTTGAATCGCTTTGCGGCGGCGGCACGGTGGCTTAGTGGTTTAGCATGTTCTCCTCTCAGCACTAGGGATTCAGGTTCGAATCCCCATCTGGGTGAAGTTTCCATGTTCTCCCCGTGTCCGCGTGGGTTTCCTCCGAGTTCTCCGGTTTGCTCCCACGGTCCAATAACATGGATCAAGTCAATTGAGTTCTCCAAAATTGCCCCATATAGAGTGTGTCTGTGTGAGTGAGTGTGTGTCCAGCGATGGATTGGCGTCCTGTCCTGGGTGTATCTGCCCAGCGCCCGAAATGTTCTCCCCTGGATGGGCATGGGGAACCCCCACCGCGACCCTAATAGAGGATAAAGCGGGAGATAATGAATTAATGAATGAATGAATGAATGATCATAATAATAGGCAGCACGGTGGCTTAGTGGTTGGCATGTTCTCCTCTCAGCACTAGGGATTCCCGGTTCAAATCCCCATCTGGGTGGAGTTTTCATGTCCTCCCCGTCTCCACGTGGGCTTCCTCCGGGTTCTCCGGTTTCCTCCCACGGTCCAAAAACATGGATCAAGTCAATTGAATTCTCCAAAATATAGAGTGTGTCTGTGATTGTGAGTGAGTGTGTGCCCAGCGATGGATTGGCGTCCTGTCCTGGGTGTATCTGCCCAGTGCCCGAAACGTTCTCCCCTGGATGGGCATGGGGAACCCCCCCCGTGAACCTAATAGAGGATAAATCAGGAGATAATGAATGAATGAATGATCATAATAATAAGCGGCACGGTGGCTTAGTGGTTAAGCATGTTCGCCTCTCAGCGCTGGGGATTCCCGGTTCGAATCCCCATCTGGGTGGAGTTTCCATGTTCTCCCCGTGTCCGCGTGGGCTTCCTCCGGGTTCTCCGGTTTCCTCCCACGGTCCAAAAACATGGATCAAGTCAATTGAGTTCTCCAAAATTGCCCCATATAGAGTGTGTCTGTGTGAGTGAGTGTGTGCCCAGCGATGGATTGCCCCCCTGTCCTGGGTGTATCTGCCCAGTGCCTGAAATGTTCTCCCCTGGATGGGCATGGGGAACCCCACCGCGACCCTAATAGAGGATTTACTTTCTTAAATCTGATTGGCTGAGCCGTTGCTCCAGTCGTGACATTATTGACAATAACATCCATCCATTGTCTTCCGCTTCATCCTCTACTATGGGGGGGAGAACGTCTCGGGCGCTGGGCAGATACACCCAGGACAGGGGGGCAATCTATCGCTGGGCACACACTCACTCACACAGACACACACACTCTCTATGGGGCAATTTGGAGAATTCAGTTGACCTTGGGCCAGGTTTTTGGACTGTGGGAGGAAACCGGAGAACCCGGAGGAAACCCACACGGACACGAGGAGAACATGGAAACTCCACCCAGATTGAGATTCGAACCGGGAATCCCTAGTGCTGAGAGGAGAACATGCTAAACCACTAAGCCACAAAGCCGCCATATTTATGTCCATCCATTATCTTCCGCTTTTTCCTTTATTAGGGTCACGGGGGGGGGGTTCCACATGCCCATCCAGGGGAGAACGTTTCGGGTGCTGGGCAGATACACCCAGGACAGGGGGGCAATCTGTCATTGGGCACACACTCAGTCACACAGACATACACACTCTATATGGGGCAATTTGGAGCAATCAATTGACTTGATCCATGTTTTTGGACTGTGGGAGGAAACCGGAGAACCCGGAGGAAACCCACGTGGACATGGGGAGAACATGGAAACTCCACCCAGATTGGGATTCGAACCCGAATCCCCAGCGCTGAGAGGAGAACGTGTAGGTCACTGCTTGTAGGTCACTCTGGATGAACTGTGCACCCCGCAGCTTGTCGGCTGATGTTCTCGTCCACGTTTGCAGGATGTACGTTTGAGAACGTTGCCGTGCGTTGGCTGTAATGGTGCACGCTGTCTCACGATCGTGTGGCGTAGACGCGAATCGATATGGGTTCTAAAGGTCCATCCATAACTCTGTAATCACCCCCTCAGAGACGAAGACGCTGGACATCGACTCATTTAGTTTTGACCTTAAGAGACGATTAAAGCCGCCGTCTTCGCTGTTATTGTGATCTAGAACACACAGCCGTGTGCAGCTCGGGTTCCGCCGTATAACAAGTGTCAGAAAGTCAGCGGCGCGTTCTGCAAACCGCCACAAACTTTGTTTAGGAAGTTAGATTAAAAAGAAAAGTTTTATATTCCGTCTATATAGACTTTGTAGTTCTCCATTTCCAGACTGTAGTCCATTGTTGGTTCTGTGTTCTCTGTTTTGAATTGAATTCTACAAATTGCCCCATATAGAGTGTGTCTGTGTGAGTGAGTGTGTGCCCGGCGATAGATTGCCCCCCTGTCCTGGGTGTATCTGCCCAGCGCCTGAAACGTTCTCCCCTGGATGGGCAAAAAAAAAGATCCCAGGTCCATTTCCATGTTCTCCCTGTGTCCCCATGGGCTTCCTCCTGGTTCTCCGATTTCCTCCCACAGTCCAAAAGCATGGATCGAGGTCAATTGATTGCTCCAAATTGCCCCATATAGTGTGTGTGTGTGTGAGTGAGTGTGTGCCCAGTGATAGATTGCCCCCTCCCTGTCCTGGGTGTATCTGCCCAGCGCCTGAAACGTTCTTTCCTGGATGGGCAAAAAAAACAGATCCCAGGTCCGTTTCCATGTTCTCCCCATGTCCCCGTGGGCTTCCTCCTGGTTCTCCGATTTCCTCCCACATTCCAAAAACATAGATCGAGGTAAATTAAATGCACCAAATTGCCCCATATAGAGTGTGTCTGTGTGAGTGAGTGTGTGCCCGGCGATAGATTGCCCCCTGTCCTGGGTGTATCTGCCCAGCGCCTGAAACGTTCTCCCCTGGATGGGCAAAAAAAAAAGATCCCAGGTCCGTTTCCATGTTCTCCCCGTGTCCCCGTGGGCTTCCTCCGGGTTCTCCGGTTTCCTCCCACAGTCCAAAAACATGGCTCGAGGTCAATTGAATGCTCCAAATTGCCCCATATAGAGTGTGTCTGTGTGAGTGAGTGTGTGCCCGGTGATAGATTGCCCCCTATCCTGAGTGTCCCATCCGTTTCCATGTTCTCCCCATGTCCCCGTGGGCTTCCTCCTGGTTCTCCGGTTTCCGCCCACAGTCCACAAATTTAATACTCCAAATTGTCCCATATAGAGTGTGTGTGCGCCCAGTGATAGATCGCCCCCCCCCCTGTCTTGGGTGTATCTGCCCAGTGCCTGAAACGTTCTCCCCTGGATGGGCATGGGGAACCCCCTCCCCCCCCCGCGACCCTAATAGAGGATAAAGCAGAAGATAACGGATGGACAGATGCACTGAATCGAATCGGCAGCCCCTACATCCCAGTCATGAAACATTAAAACACCCCCCCCCCCCCCCCCAGCCGCTAACGATGCCTCAAAGCTGACATTTAAGGTGTTAAGACGGAGACGGGATCCATAAGACAAAGTGAATTTGGACAGAGGAGGCGCTGTGCTATTCGCAGGGTGATGCAGGCCCGTGCTAATTGGCCTTTAGATGCGACTGCGGCGAAGGATGCTGGACAAACAGATACACCCTAATTATCCCCTGCCCCTCGTCGGAATGAAGAGGGCAAACAGTAATGAGTCCGGCGCGCGCGGCCGCAGAGTCGGCTTAATGAAGAGAGGGAGCGCCGGCGAGGGGGAGAGGGTGGGAAGAGCCGCGGAAAACTCGCCGAAAACATACGGAAAAAAAAAAAAAAAAGAAAAAAAAAAAAGCGTATGTTAGGGGTAAATAAGATGAAATAAAGAAGATGGCTGTGTGTGTGTGTGTGTGTGTGTGTGTGTGTGTGTGGAAAGTGGGCTCCTCAAGTGAAAAGGAAGAAAACAGGATTAGTTAAAGGGAAAAAAAACCCACTGTGAGCGGTGCTGAAGCAATTTCGGCCCAATAAAGAAAATCAAAAAAGAAAAAAAATCAAAACGCAAACGCAAGAACAACTTCTGCAGCAAATGATGTGTTCGGCGCTCGTTTACTATTTTTTTTTTATTGGTATTTTTTTTTTTTTACTTTTTAATGTGGATCCTTTTGGGTGCCAGTAGTTTGCATGTTCTCCTCGTGTCCGTGTGGGTCTACGCCTGGTTTCTTTTTAAGGTCCGGACACATTCATTCATTCATACATTATCTTCTGCTTTATCCTCTATTAGGGTCGCGGGGTGGGGTGGGGGGGGTTCCCCATGTCCATCCAGGGGAGAACGTTTCGGGCGCCGGGCAGACACATCCATGACAGGGGGGCAATCTATCGCTGGACACACACTCACTCACTCACACAGACACATTCTATATGGGGCAATTTGGAGAACTCAATTGATCTTGATCCATGTTTTTGGACTGTGGGAGGAAAGCGGAGAACCCGGAGGAGACCCACGTGGACGCGGGGAGAACATGGAAACTCCACCCAGATGGGGATTCGAACCGGGAATCCCTAGTGCTGAGAGGAGAACATGCTAAACACCAAGCCACTGTGCCACCCTGAATATAACATCCATCCATCCATTATCTTCCGCTTTATCCTCTATTAGGGTTGCGGGGTGGGGGGGGGGGGGGGTTCTCCATGCCCATCATGGGGAGAACGTTTCAGGCGCTGGGCAGATACACCCAGGACAGGGGGGCAATCTATCGCTGGACACACACTCACTCACTCACACAGACACACTCTATATGGGGCAATTTGGAGAACTCAATCGACCCAAATGATACCTGTTCTGTGATGCTGCTGACCAACAGAGAACGCAGAACCAACAATGGACTACGGTCTGGAATTGTAGAACTACAAAAAAAAAAGTGTCCTAAACCTGAACCCCCAAGGAGACACGGGGAGAACATGGAAACTCCACCCAGATCGGGATCCGAACCCGGCTCCCCAGCGCCGAGAGGCGGTGGCCGTGCCGATCACGTGATGCTTCGTAGGTTTGTAGGTTCTCCGTCGTGACAGCTGAAGACTGAGAACCGGGCTCCTCCCCCTGCCCGGCGTCCCCGTTCGGTTCCTGAATCCGGACCACGGGCCAAATGTTCCATTAGTGTCGGAGTGCATGTGCGTTAGTCACATTAGCGCCCGTCTCCTGGTGATTAATGCATTAGAACACACACGAGTAGGTCACATTAGTGCCCCCCCCACATACCCCCCACCCCCCCCGACTGCCCCCTGTGTGCGTTTCTGTGTATCGATGAGGCTTCGGGGCAATAATGAGGCAGCGGGAATGAGGTCATCAGTCTGGGATTTCAGATGAACCTCGCCAGCAGGTTTCCTCTGCGGATTCGGGGGATCGATGTTCTCGCCGGTTCTTCCTGTTCTGCAACGGTTCCTCACTCTGTTAATGTTAATGCGTACTAGGTTTGGTCTCGGTGTTGATATTCAAATGCTCAAAAACATGGATTCAAGGTGAATCAGATGCTCTAAGTTCCCCCATCTAAATTGCCCCATATGGTGTGTGTTGGGCAGCATGGTGGTGTGGGCTTCTCCAGGTTTTCCGGTTTCCCTCCATTGTTCAAAAACATGGATTCAAGGTGAAATGGATGCTCTAATTTCCCCCATCTAAATTGCCCCATATGGTGTGTGTTGGGCAGCATGGTGGTGTGGGCTTCTCCAGGTTTTCCGGTTTCCCTCCATTGTTCAAAAACATGGATTCAAGGTGAATCGGATGCTCTAAGTTCCCCCATCTAAATTGCCCCATATGGTGTGTGTTGGGCAGCATGGTGGTGTGGGCTTCTCCAGGTTTTCCTCCATTGTTCAAAAACATGGATTCAAGGTGAATTGGATGCTCTAAGTTCCCCCATCTAAATTGCCCCATATGGTGTGTGTTGGGCAGCATGGTGGTGTATTGGTTTCCCTCCATAGTCGAAAAACATGGATTCAAGGTGAATTGGATGCTCTAAGTTCCCCCATCTAAATTGCCCCATATGGTGTGTGTTGGGCAGCATGGTGGTGTGGGCTTCTCCAGGTTTTCCGGTTTCCCTCCATTGTTCAAAAACATGGATTCAAGGTGAATCGGATGCTCAAAGTTCCCCCATCTAAATTGCCCCATATGGTGGGTGTTGGGCAGCATGGTGGTGTATTGGTTTCCCTCCATAGTCCAAAAACATGGATTCAAGGTGAATCGGATGCTCGTAAGTTGCCCTATCTAAATTGCCCCATATGGTGGGTGTTGGGCAGCATGGTGGTGTATTGGTTTCCCTCCATAGTCCAAAAACATGGATTCAAGGTGAATCGGATGCTCGTAAGTTGCCCTATCTAAATTGCCCCATATGGTGGGTGTTGGGCAGCATGGTGGTGTATTGGTTTCCCTCCATAGTCCAAAAACATGGATTCAAGGTGAATTGGATGCTCATAAGTTGTCCTATCTAAATTGCCCCATATGGTGTGTGTTGGGCAGCATGGTGGTGTATTGGTTTCCCTCCATAGTCCAAAAACATGGATTCAAGGTGAATTAGATGCACATAAGTTGCCCTATCTCAATTGCCCCATATGGTGGGTGTTGGGCAGCATGGTGGTGTATTGGTTTCCCTCCATAGTCCAAAAACATGGATTCAAGGTGAATCGGATGCTCGTAAGTTGCCCTATCGCAATTGCCCCATATGGTGTGTGTTGGGCAGCATGGTGGTGTGGGCTTCTCCAGGTTTTCCGGTTTCCCTCCATTGTTCAAAAACATGGATTCAAGGTGAATCGGATGCTCCAAGTTCCCCCATCTAAATTGCCCCATATGGTGGGTGTTGGGCAGCATGGTGGTGTATTGGTTTCCCTCCATAGTCCAAAAACATGGATTCAATGTGAATTGGATGCTCGTATGTTGCCCTATCTCAATTGCCCCATATGGTGTGTATTGGGCGGCACGGTGGTGTAGTGGTCAGCACGTCCGCCTCTCAGTATGGGGATCCAGGTTCGAATCCCGAGTCCGCATGGGCTTCTCCTGGTTTCCCGGTTTCCCTCGATAGTCCAAAAACATGGATTCAAGGTGAAATGTATGCTTGTAAGTTGCCCTATCTCAATTGCCCCATATGGTATGTGCTGGTTGGTGTTGTGGTCAGCACGTCTGCCTCTCAGTATGGGGATCAAGGTCCGTGTGGGCTTCTCCAGGTTTTCCGGTTTCCCTCCATTGACATATATT
>JAFMOC010000516.1:95000-137500 GCA_019802505.1 Corydoras sp. C115 | reverse complement strand
GGGGAGAACGTCTCGGACGCTGGGCAGATACACCCAGGACAGGGGGGCAACCTATCGCTGGACACACACTCACTCACTCACATAAACACACTCTCTATGGGGCAATTTGGAGAATTCAGTTGACTTGATCCATGTTTTTGGACTGTGGGAGGAAACCGGAGAACCCGGAGGAAACCCACGCGGACATGGGGAGAACATGGAAACTCCACCCAGATTGGGATTCGAACCGGCAATGCCTAGTGCTGAGAGGAGAACATGCTAATCACACACACACAGTGTCACCGTGCCGATGGATATTCATCCATCCATCCATTACCTTTCGCCTAATCCTCAACAAGGGTCCCCCTCCGGGTGTGGGGTGGGGCGGGGGGGGGGGGGGGTGTTATGGGTGCTGGGCAGATACACACTCACTCTTACACTACATAGGGGCAATTTAGAGCATCCAATTCACCCTAAATCCATTTGGACTGTGGGAGGAAACCGGAGAACCTTTAAAAAAAAAAAAAAAAAAAAACCCTTATCGACAGAGGGAGAACATGCAAATCACCCAGCTAGATATTTAACCCACTGATATCATTCAGGCTTTGACCTACACGGCACGCCGCAGTGTTCCACGTTCTGAGCGCGTGAGCTCATGTCGGCAGAACCCTAACGTTCTGTCCTGAACACCAGTTCATCTCCGCGTGGCCTCCAGCCGTTATTACAGTTCTTATTAAGTCGTGGGATTTGTGGTCGACGCCCACGTCCCGGGCTTAGAACCTCGACGGCGCGGTTCCGTCGGCACGCTGCGATCACGGACCTCGACGGGTCATGTGATTTCGCTCTCTGTCTCCGCTCTGTTGGTCGTTGAGCGTCGTGCGGGCGGCTGGAGATGTTTTAAAGCCGCTAATGAAACGTTGGGGTCTGTGGTTTATACGCTGAAGGAGTGCGGAGTAAGTGATAATCAATACAAAGAGCAGTGTGTGTGTGTGTGTGTGTGTGTGTGTGAGTGTGAGTGTGAGTGTGTGTGTGTGTGTGAGTGTGTGTGTGTGTGTGTGTTTCACAGACTCGGCCTGATGACAGAAAAAAAAAATTGATAAGATATGTTATCAGGGCGGCACGGTGGCTTAGTGGTTTAGCATGTTCTCCTCTCAGCACTAGGGATTCCCGGTTCGAATCCAAATTTGGGTGGAGTTTCCATGTCCTCCCCGTGTCCGCGTGGGTTTCCTCCGGGTTCTCCGGTTTCCTCCCACAGTCCAAAAACATGGATTAAGGTCAATTGAATTCTCCAAATTGCCCCATATAGAGTGTGTCTGTGTGAGTGTGTTTCCAGTGATAGATTGCCCCCCTGTCCTGGGTGTATCTGCCCAGCGTCCGAGACGTTCTCCCCCGGATGGGCATGGGGAACCCTACCGCTTCTCTAATAGAGGATAAAGCGGGAGATAATGAATGAATGATATGTTATCAGGGCGGCACGGTGGCTTAGTGGTTTAGCATGTTCTCCTCTCAGCGCTAGGGATTCCCGGTTCCAATCCAAATCTGGGTGGAGTTTCCATGTTCTCCCCGTGTCCGCGTGGGTTTCCTCCGGGTTCTCCGGTTTCCTCCCACAGTCCGAAAACATGGATCTCCAAATTGCCCCATATAGAGTGTGTCTGTTTGTGTGAGTGTGTCCAGTGATAGATTGCCCCCCTGTCCTGGGTGTATCTGCCCAGTGCCCGAAACGTTCTCCCCTGGAACCCCCCCTATTAGAGGACAAAGCGGATGATGGTTGGATGGATGTTATTAACGATGGAAAAGTGCCACATGGTGACGTAGTGGTTAGTATGTTCTCCCTGTGTCCATGTGGGTTTCCTCCGGGTTCTCCGGTTTCCTCCCACAGTCCAAAAACATGGATTAAGGTCAATTGAATTCTCCAAATTGCCCCATATAGAGGGTGTCTGTGTGAGTGAGGGTGTGTCCAGTGATAGATTGGCGCCCTGTCCTGGGTGTATCTGCCCAGCGCCCGAGACGTTCTCCCCTGGATGGGCATGGGGAACCCCACCGCGACCCTAATAAAGGAACATGGCCCAAGTTTTAAAGTAAAAATGTTTTTTTATGTTTTTTATGTATTTCATGTCTGGCTTTGAGTTCTTGTTCCATCGCGAGAGCTTTGTTTTTTTGGGAACGCAGTCACCATGACACATTAAATTTGGCACTAAAATGGCACTTTGATTGCCGCAGTCTTTGCCGAAGCTCGGAAAATGTTAGAACGTTAGAATGATGACCTCACGATTAAATAGAACACCTGATAAAGGTCTGCTTCAAAGGTCGCTTTGATTTTGTTAATGGTATGTTTTTGCATCCATCCATTATCTTCCGCTTTATCCTCTACTAGGGTCGCGGGGGGGGGGTTCCCCATGCCCATCCAGGGGAGAACGTTTCAGGCGCTGGGCAGATACACCCAGGACAGGGGAGCAATCTATCACTGGACACACACTCACTCACACAGACACACTCTATATGGGGCAATTTGGAGAATTCAATTGACCTTGATCCATGTTTTTGGACTGTGGGAGGAAACCGGAGAACCTGGAGGAAACCCACGTGGACACGGGGGAGAACATGCAAACTCCACCCAGATTGGGATTCGAACCGGGAATAGCGCTGAGAGGAGAACATGCTAAACCACTAAACCACTGTGCCGCCCTTGTCAAAAACAATAATACAAATATAATAATAATAATAATGAAAAAAAAATGAAAATAATAATAATAATAATAATGAAAATAATAATAATTATAATGAAAATAAAAATAATGAAAATAATAATAATAATAATAATAATAATAATAATGAAAATAATAATAATAATAATTATAATGAAAATAAAAATAATGAAAAATATAATAATAATAATAATAATAATGAAAATAATAATAATAATAATTATAATGAAAATAAAAATAATGAAAATAACAATAATAATAATAATAATGAATAAAAATGAAAAAAATAATAATAATAATAATATTAATGAATAAAAATGAAAATAATAATAATAATAATAATGAAAATAATAATAATAATAATAATAATAATAATAATAATGAAAAAATAATAATAAAAATGATTTAAAAAATTATAATAATGAAAAAAACAATAAAGAAAGTAATAATAATAATAATAATAATAATAATGAAAATAAAATACTGAAGAAAAAAAATATAATAATAATGGGGGAATTTTTTTTTTAATAATAACAGTGTGTAATTCCGTAGTCCTCTGTAGCTCTCAGCAGGAACCTGGGTTCTCTCTCTCTCTCTCTCTCTCTCTCTCTCTCTCTCACCTCCTACATAAAGGTTCCTCACACCGTCTGTGTGCTGACAGAGCCCCTCTGTCCCTGCTTTATGTTCCTTGTCATCTGCCCCACCGCTTTACTGTCACTCGGGACGCGAGCCGGCGGCGGCCCCCGTTCTAACCCACACCTCGCGTATATCGGCCCCATCAATCGCTCGGCGCTCCGGATCACGCTGATGAGTAAATGGCCCGGGCTGCTTAGAGTGATTACATAAATATTGAATGATGTGGAAGTGCACGGTAATGTGCTTCTGTTGCTCTCCACCGTTCTTTATATATTTGTTGTGTGTGTGTGTGTGTGTGTGTGTGTGTGGTTCTAGTGGGCTCTTACAGAACTTGTGCGTGATCTATCGGCGTACGAGGAAGACGTTTTCTCTGCTCTCTCTCTCTTTTGTGCTGCAGAAGGCAGAAATAAGTAATCTCCCCGCGCATGGCTTTGAATTCCAGCCTATTTACAGACGGCCCCTACGATACATAATGATGTTTTGGGACCCGGGCCGCTCTAGAGGCGGGCAGGAGGAGGACGTTTATTTCTCATGAAGATAAAGTGCTTTATCTTCCACTCTGGCCCATTTCCACTCGCGCTTTCGTGGTGCGTCTCCCGCTCACTCGCTCCATTTCCACTTTGTTCAGAGAAAAGCACATAGAACCCACAACGCAGCGGGAGACGCGGCATAGAACCCCATGGAACGAGGTTATTGGCTTTATCCATCCATCCATTATCTTCTGCTTTATCCTCTATTGGGGGGGGGTTCCCCATGCCCATCCAGGGGAGAACGTTTCGGGCGCTGGGCAGATACACCCAGGACGCACACTCTATATGGGGCAATTTTGGAGAATCCAATTGACTTGAGCCATGTTTTTGGACTGTGGGAGGAAACCGGCGAACCCAGAGGAATCCCACGGGGAGAACATGGAAACTCCTCCCAGATGGGGATTCGAACCGGGAATCCCCAGAGCTGAGGGGAGAACATGCCAAACCGCTAAGCCACTGTGCTGCCCTGTGTGTAACACTGTGTGTTATCCTATATTAGGGTCGCGGGAGGGGGGCGCTGGGCAGATACACCCAGGACAGGGGGGCAATCTATCACTGGGCACACACTCACTCACTCACACAGACACACTCTATATGGGGCAATTTTGGAGAATCCAATTGACTTGAGCCATGTTTTTGGACTGTGGGAGGAAAGCGGAGAACCTGGAGGAAACCCACGGGGACACGGGGAGAACATGGAAACTCCACCCAGATGGGGATTCGAACCGGGAATCCCCAGAGCTGAGAGGAGAACATGCCAAACCACTCATCCTATATTGGGGGGGGGGGGGGGGGTTCCCCATGCCCATGCCCATGCCCATTCCCATCCAGGGAGAACGTTTCGGGCACTGGGCAGATACACCCAGGACAGGGGGGCAATCTATCACTGGGCACACACTCACAGACACACACTCTATATGGGGCAATTTTGGAGAATTCAATTGACTTGATCCATGTTTTTGGACTGTGGGAGGAAACCCACACGGACACTGCGAGAACATGGAAACTCCACCCAGATGGGGATTCGAACCCGGGAATCCCTAGCGCTGAGAGGAGAACATGCTAAACCACAAAGCCACACATTAATCAATAAAATTGAAATGTACCAATTAAATAGGTAATTAGTGGTAATGAATGGATAAATGGCCCATTTTCTACTAAATTGTTCTCCGGAGGAAACCCACGGGGACACGGTCTCCCCTGGATGGGCATGGGGAACCCCCCCCCAATATAGGATAACACACAGTGTTAAACACAGGGCAGCACAGTGGCTGAGCGGCTTGGCATGTTCTCCTCTCAGCTCTGGGGATTCCCGGTTCGAATCCCCATCTGGGTGGAGTTTCCATGTTCTCCCCGTGTCCCCGTGGGTTTCCTCCAGGTTCTCCGCTTTCCTCCCACAGTCCAAAAACATGCATCAAGGGCAAGTGAATGCTCCAAATTGCCCCATATAGAGTGTGTATTCGTGCGTGTCTGTGTGAGTGAGTGTGCGCCCAGTGATAGATTGCCCCCCTGTCCTGGGTCTATCTGCCCAGCGCCCGAAACGTTCTCCCCTGGATGGGCCCCCCCCCCCGCGCGACCCTAATATAGGATAAAGCAGAAGATGATGGATGGATGTTTGTTTGTGTGTCTGGTAAATAGTTTGCAAACGCATGAATCAATTAAAACGTTTAGCGATTAATTAACCGTGGCTCCGCCTCTCCGACACCCGACCCAGTGACCGCTGGAATCCTAAAGCGGTAGACGGACGCAGCGGCGGACGGTTCTGAACTCTGACGGCTGCTTCAGACTTCAAGAGCCCAGACTCCCGACTCCGAAACCCGACAGAAGATGCTCTCGGCAGATCAGGGCTTTCTGAGGAAGATCTAACGTCCACGCCAGACTTCTGAGTCTTCAGAAGAGACGGACGACATGAGGTCACACACACACACACACACACACACACACACACACACCGTAAAGCCATGCGAGAAAGATTTTATAACGAGCAAAATATAAAGAATTCTTTTTTAAAAGCGTCTTAAGTGACTTTATCCTAAAATTTCGGACAATTTAGTAGAAAATGGGCCAATTATCCATTAATTACCACTAATTACCTATTTAATTGGTACATTCCGATTTTATTGATTAATGTGTGGCTCAGTGGTTTAGCATGTTCTCCTCTCAGCGCTGGGGATTCCCGGTTCGAATCCCAATCTGGGTGGAGTTTCCATGTTCTCACAGTGTCCATGTGGGTTTCCTCCCACAGTCCAAAAACATGCATCAAGGGCAAGTGAATGCTCCAAATTGCCCCATATAGAGTGTGTGTGTGTATGTGAGTGAGTGTGTGCTCAGTGATAGATTGCCCCCCTGTCCTGGGTGTATCTGCCCAGCGTCCGAAACGTTCTCATAGGGATGGGTATGGGGAACCCCCCCCCCCGCCACCCTAATAGAGGATAAAGCAGAAGATGATGGATGGATGGATAATAATACTAATAATAGGTGGCTTAGTGGTTTAGCATGTTCTCCTCTCAGCACTAGGGATTCCCGGTTCAAATCCCAATCTGTGTGGAGTTTCCATGTTCTCGCAGTGTCCGTGCGGGTTTCCTCCGGGTTCTCCGGTTTCCTCCCACAGTCCAAGAACATGGATCAAGATCAACTGAATTCTCCAAATTGCCCCATATAGAGTGTGTATTCGTGCGTGTCTGTGTGAGTGAGTGTGCGCCCAGTGATAGATTGCCCCCCTGTCCTGGGTGTATCTGCCCAGCGCCCGAAACGTTCTCCCCTGGATGGGCATGGAGAACCCCCCCCGCGACCCTAATAGAGGATAAAGCAGAAGACAATGGATGAATGGATAATAATACTATATAATACTATATAATAATAGGTGGCTTAGTGATTTAGCATGTTCTCCTCCCAGCGCTGGGGATTCCCGGTTCGAATCCCAATCTGTGTGGAGTTTCCATGTTCTCCCCCGTGTCCGCGTGGGTTTCCTCCGGGTTCTCCGGTTTCCTCCCACAGTCCAAAAACATGGATCAAGATCAACTGAATTCTCCAAATTGCCCCATATAGAGTGTGTCTGTGTGAGTGAGTGTGTGCCCTGTGATAGATTGCCCCCCTGTCCTGGGTGTATCTGCCCAGCGCCCGAAACGTTCTCCCGTGGATGGACATGGGTAACCCACCCCCGACCCTAGTAGAGGATAAAGTGGAAGATGATGGATGGATGGATGATTCATGTGTTATTCAGATACCGGGAAAGTGGGTGAAATATCATTTGCAAACTTTTTAGCAAACAAACCGAGCGCAAAAGTTGAAATAAACCTGAAACATCAAGGTGCTGGGCTTGTTTCGGCTCGCTCCGTCCCTCTTGCACTCGTTCAGATCAAAAGAGGACTGAGTGGCTGCACAGATTATGCAGAAGTGTTAATTATATGAGAGATGAAAACACGGCTCTGCTTTCATTCACTGACAACATCCAAAATCAGATGCAGGGAATTAGCTCGGCTTTTTATTTTTTTTTGGTTTGTTTTGGTGTTTTTTTCTCGGCTGAAGTGTCGTTCTCATGTGGGGCATTTAGACTCTTCACCGAAACTCAGTCTCTCTCAGGTACTAGATGATCTGAGGCGGCATTAACGACACGCTGCCGTGAATCGGCCCGGATGCTGAGCCTTAACCCTCCTGCTTTTATATTCAATATGAAATATTTATAAATATTAAAGAAGAGTTCATTAAAGCGTGGACGACGACGACGACGACGACGACAACATGGTAGTCAGCACGTCTCTCAGGAATCCCAATCTGGGTGGAGTTTCCACGTTCTCCCCGTGTCCCCGTGGGTTTCCTCTGGGTTCTCCGGTTTCCTCCCACATTCCAAAAAACATGGATCAAGTCAATTGAGTTCTCCAAATTGCCCCATATAGAGTGTGTTTGTGTGTCTGAGTGATCTATACATGCACACTCACACACACACACATGATTCATTATCTTCCGCTTTATCATCTACTAGGGTCGTGGGGGGGGGAGTTCTCCATGCCCATCCAGGGGAGAACGTTTTGGGCCTTGGGCAGATACACCCAGGACTGGGGGGCAATCTATCGCTGGGCACACACTCACTCACACAGACACGCATGCATACACACTCTATATGGGGCAATTTGGAGAACTCAATTGACCTTGATCCATGTTTTTGGACTGTGGGAGGAAACCGGAGAACCTGGAGGAAACCCACGCGGACACGGGAACTCCAGAACATGGAAACTCCACCCAAATGGGGATTCAAACCGGGAATCACTAGTGTTGAGAGGAGAACATGCTAAATCACTAAGCCACCGTGCTCTCTCTCTCTCTCGCTCTCTCTCTCTCTCTCTCTCTCTCTCTCTCGTTAGGGTCTGGGGGGGGGGTTTCCCCATGCCCATCCAGAGGAGAACGTCTCGGGCGCAGGACAGGGGGGCAATCTATCACTGGGCACACACTCACTCACATAGACACACACTATATGGGGCAATTTGGAGAATTCAACTGACCTTGATCCATGTTTTTGGACTGTGGGAGGAAACCTGAGAACCCGGAGGAAACCCACGCGGACACGGGGAGAACATGGAAACTCCACCCAGATTGTGATTCGAACCAGGAATCCCTAGTGCTGAGAGGAGAACATGCTAAACCACTAAGCCACCGTGCCGCCCTTTTTATATATATATATACATATACACTTGTGTGTGTGTGTGTGTGTGTGCATCTGAAGACAATACAGACTATTAATTTAATGTGATTATTGACACTGATGGAGGTGCTTTGCGGGTTTCATTTCCTCTGTACCTCGGTTCTCACGTTCTCATCGTGTCTCGGTTCCGTCTCGTCCTCCTCGTTCGTTACCCTGATGATTCATGTACTTTTAAAGATTTGTTCCATTAGGAGTTCTCCCGCTACCTTTGGTTCACAGTGTCGTAATGCGGCTCTCTAACACACACTCACACACACACACACACACACACACACACACACACACACACGGCCTTAATGACTGCAATTTTTCCATTAAAATATATATATATATATTTATAATAATCTTGTATAAAACTCTGATATTATTTCATGACATTTCATTTATTTATTCCATGACGTAAATAAAGTCCGTTCCCGTGATTCGGAAATCCGGTCTCCGTGTCTTACGGGGTCCGTTGTGCGTGACGGGACTCTTACATTTAATGATGAAAAACATACGAGGAACGTCGGTATTAGATGGACCCATTTACTAAGTCGATATAGAGGTTAGGAAAAATAAATGACATTTCTTAATGGCTGTCGGTTCGAAATCCTCGTGGAACCGTGGAGTGACAGAAGTGGGCCAGTTCATCAGAAACGTTAATTAAGCTTAAAATATCCACGTTACGAGGTTTTACATCAATCCTGATATAAACCGAATTAAAACGGATAAGCGGGCGCGCAGACGCCGTGGAGTTGAGGATGGATGCTCGACGTTCTGAACTCATCAGAGAACATAAACCCCTACTGTACATCAGAGAACATGTACCCCTACTGTACATCAGATATATATATATATATATCCATTCATTATCTTTCACTGGGTACACACTCACTCACATAGACACACTCTATATGGGGCAATTTGGAGAATTCACTTGACCTTGATCCATGTTTTTGGACTGTGGGAGGAAACCGGAGAACCCGGAGGAAACCCATGTGGACACGGGGAGAACATGGAAACTCCACCCAGATGGGGATTCGAACCGGGAATCTCTAGAGCTGAGAGGAGAACATGCTAAACATCAAGCCACTGTGCCACCCTGAATATAACATCCATCCATACATCCATTATCTTCTGCTTCATCCTCTACTAGGGTCGTGGGGGGGGGTTCCCCATGCCCATCCATGGGAGAACGTTTCGGGCGCTGGGCAGATACACCCAGGACAGGGGGGCAATCTATCACTGGGTACACACTCTATATGGGGCAATTTGGAGAACTCAATTGACCTTGATCCATTTTTTTGGACTGTGGGAGGAAACCGGGGAACCCGGAGGAAACCCATGTGGACACGGGGAGATCATGGAAACATGGAAATTTAAAGCAGGCAATTCACCTTATATATACATTTTTGGGCACCAATCTATCACTGGGCACACACTCACACACACACACAAACACACTCTATATGGGGCAATTTGGAGAATTCCATTGACCTTGATCCATGTTTTTGGACTGTGGGAGGAAAGCGGAGAACCCGGGGGAAACCCATGCTGGCACGGGGAGAACATGGAAACTCCACCCAGATTGGGATCCCCAGCACTGAGAGGAGAACATGCTAAACCACTAAGCCACCGTGCCACCCTATATATATATACACACACAGTTCATTTTGACTGAATACATTTCGTCCTCTCAGAACCCCGTCCTCCACAAAGCGTCTTGCGTTCACTAGAACGTCCTTCATCGAATCTCTTTCCTCCATTTTGGATAATCCCACAATAACACCGCCATGAAAGGACGGCGCGACCCCCACGCCGACCCGCTTTGTGCCGCCGAAAATTGCCTCTCATAACGCGCGCGACTCCGCCCGTCCGTGAGCGCCCGCCGCCGCCGCCGCTTCAATAGTTTGGTCTCAGCCGACCGTGGCGTTTTAGAAACGCGGCGTAGTTTACTGGAGAACGTGCAAGAAACGCATTACAAACATCAAAGAGAAACGGGTGGAGGCGCGGGGGGGTGGGGGGTGGGGGGTGACTGTGTGTGTGGGGGGGGGTGTTTAGAAAGGCACACTTAGGAGCTAAGAGGTTCACGGGTGAGCCTCCTAAAAGCATCATGGTTCCCGCCTTCGTTTCCAATCAGCTTAGAACTACAATGCTTTCGGGAGAACCGTCCTCGAGCCTCTGAGGCGGCGTGGACATTAAAAATGGATGCTTTCCGAAATCCTGCAGCCTGCCGTCGGTTCTCCGTCGGTTCCCCGTCGGGCGCGGCGGCCGTTTCGCCCGATTCATCGCCCTTCACTTTTACCTGAAGACGTCCCGCGTGAGGGACGATGAGGACGGACGCGGGGCTGTTGGGGCGACAAAGAGGAGCGGGTGGGGACAGATTAAAGGACAGGAGGTCAGGAGGAGGACGGGCGGGAGGGAGGATGGCGGGGACGGCCCGGCGGCGGCTGTGAGGTCAGTCCTGAGGTAAAGGTGACGGGAGGAACCTCACTCTGAGTACCTTCCCATCTCACTCCAGCTGTCTTCCCATCCTCCCGTCTCAGTCCGGCTGTCTTCCCGTCTTTCCGTCTCAGTCTGACTGTCTTCCCGTCTTTGTCTCCGGCTGTCTTCCCGTTTCAGTTCTGTGTCTTCCCGTCTCAGTCCGGCTGTCTTCCCGTCTTCCCGTCTCAGTCCGGCTGTCTTCCCATCTTCCCGTCTCAGTCCGGCTGTCTTCCCGTCTTCCCGTCTCAGTCCGGCTGTCTTCCCGTCTTCCCGTCTCAGTCCGGCTGTCTTCCCATCTTCCCGCCTCAGTCCAGCTGTCTTCCCGTCTCAGTCCAGCTGTCTTCCCGTCTCAGTCCGGCTGTCTTCCCGTCTCAGTCCGGCTGTCTTCCCGTCTCAGTCCGGCTGTCTTCCCGTCTCAGTCCGACTGTCTTCCCGCCTCAGTCCGACTGTCTTTCCACCTCTGTCCAGCTGTCTTCCCGCCTCAGTCCTGCCGTCTTCCCATCTTTGTCTCCGGCTGTCTTTCCGCCTCAGTCCGACTGTCTTCCCGCCTCAGTCCGACTGTCTTCCCGCCTCAGTCCGGCTGTCTTTCCACCTCAGTCCGGCTGTCTTTCCACCTCTGTCCAGCTGTCTTCCCGTCTCAGTCCGGCTGTCTTCCCGTCTCAGTCCGGCTGTCTTCCCGTCTCAGTCCGTCTGTCTTCCCGCCTCAGTCCGACTGTCTTTCCACCTCTGTCCAGCTGTCTTCCCGCCTCAGTCCTGCCGTCTTCCCATCTTTGTCTCCGGCTGTCTTCCCGTCTCAGTCCGGCTGTCTTTCCACCTCAGTCCGGCTGTCTTCCCACCTCAGTCCAGCTGCCTTCCCGTCTTTGTCTCCGGCTGTCTTCCCGTCTTCCCGCCTCAGTCCGGCTGTCTTTCCACCTCAGTCCGGCTGTCTTTCCACCTCAGTCCGGCTGTCTTCCCGTCTTCCCGCCTCAGTCCGGCTGTCTTTCCACCTCAGTCCGGCTGTCTTTCCACCTCAGTCCGGCTGTCTTCCTGCCTCAGTCCGGCTGTCTTTCCACCTCAGTCCGGCTGTCTTCCCGCCTCAGTCCGGCTGTCTTTCCGCCTCAGTCCGGCTGTCTTTCCGCCTCAGTCCGGCTGTCTTTCTGCCTCAGTCCGGCTGTCTTTCCGCCTCAGTCCGGCTGTCTTTCCGCCTCAGTCCGGCTGTCTTTCCGCCTCAGTCCGGCTGTCTTTCCGCCTCAGTCCGGCTGTCTTTCTGCCTCAGTCCAGCTGTCTTCCTGCCTCAGTCCGGCTGTCTTTTCGCCTCATTCCGGCTGTCTTTCCGCCTCAGTCTGGCTGTCTTTCCGCCTCAGTCTGGCTGTCTTTCCGCCTCATTCCGGCTGTCTTTCCGCCTCAGTCCGGCTGTCTTTCCGCCTCATTCCGGCTGTCTTTCCGCCTCATTCCGGCTGTCTTTCCGCCTCAGTCTGGCTGTCTTTCCGCCTCAGTCCAGCTGTCTTCCTGCCTCAGTCCGGCTGTCTTTCCGCCTCAGTCCGGCTGTCTTTCCGCCTCATTCCGGCTGTCTTTCCGCCTTAGTCTGGCTGTCTTTCCGCCTCAGTCCGGCTGTCTTTCCGCCTCAGTCCAGCTGTCTTTCCGCCTCAGTCCAGCTGTCTTTCCACCTCTGTCCAGCTGTCTTCCCGCCTCAGTCCAGCTGTCTTCCCGCCTCAGTCCGGCTGTCTTTCCATCTTTGTCTCCGGCTGTCTTTCCGCCTCAGTCCGGCTGTCTTCCCGTCTCAGTCCGGCTGTCTTCCCATCTTCCCGTCTCAGTCCGGCTGTCTTTCCGCCTCAGTCCAGCTGTCTTTCCACCTCTGTCCAGCTGTCTTCCCGCCTCAGTCCAGCTGTCTTCCCGTCTCAGTCCGGCTGTCTTCCCGTCTCAGTCCGGCTGTCTTCCCGTCTCAGTCCGTCTGTCTTCCCGCCTCAGTCCGACTGTCTTTCCACCTCTGTCCAGCTGTCTTCCCGCCTCAGTCCTGCCGTCTTCCCATCTTTGTCTCCGGCTGTCTTTCCGCCTCAGTCCGGCTGTCTTCCCGTCTCAGTCCGGCTGTCTTTCCGCCTCAGTCCAGCTGTCTTCACGCCTCAGTCTGGCTGTCTTCCCGCCTCAGTCCGGCTGTCTTTCCATCTTTGTCTCCGGCTGTCTTTCCGCCTCAGTCCGGCTGTCTTTCCGCCTCAGTCCGGCTGTCTTTCCATCTTTGTCTCCGGCTGTCTTTCCGCCTCAGTCCGGCTGTCTTCACGCCTCAGTCTGGCTGTCTTCCCGCCTCAGTCCGGCTGTCTTTCCATCTTTGTCTCCGGCTGTCTTTCCGCCTCAGTCCGGCTGTCTTTCCGCCTCTGTCCGGCTGTCTTTCCATCTTTGTCTCCGGCTGTCTTTCCGCCTCAGTCCGGCTGTCTTCCCGTCTTCTCGCCTCAGTCCGGCTGTCTTCTCGCCTCAGTCCGGCTGTCTTTCCATCTTTGTCTCCGGCTGTCTTTCCGCCTCAGTCCGGCTGTCTTTCCGCCTCTGTCCGGCTGTCTTTCCATCTTTGTCTCCGGCTGTCTTTCCGCCTCAGTCCGGCTGTCTTCCCGTCTTCTCGCCTCAGTCCGGCTGTCTTTCCATCTTTGTCTCCGGCTGTCTTTCCGCCTCAGTCCAGCTGTCTTCACGCCTCAGTCCGGCTGTCTTCCCGTCTCAGTCCGGCTGCCTTCCCATCTTTATCTCCGGCTGTCTTTCCGCCTCAGTCCGGCTGTCTTCTCGCCTCAGTCCGGCTGTCTTCCCGTCTCAGTCCGGCTGCCTTCCCATCTTTATCTCCGGCTGTCTTTCCGCCTCAGTCCGGCTGTCTTCTCGCCTCAGTCCGGCTGTCTTCCCGTCTCAGTCCGGCTGCCTTCCCATCTTTGTCTCCGGCTGTCTTTCCGCCTCAGTCCGGCTGTCTTCTCGCCTCAGTCCGGCTGTCTTCCCGTCTCAGTCCGGCTGTCTTCCCGTCTTCCCGCCTCAGTCCGGCTGTCTTTCCACCTCAGTCCGGCTGTCTTTCCGCCTCAGTCCGGCTGTCTTTCCATCTTTGTCTCCGGCTGTCTTTCCGCCTCAGTCCGGCTGTCTTTCCGCCTCAGTCCGGCTGTCTTTCCGCCTCAGTCCGGCTGTCTTTCCATCTTTGTCTCCGGCTGTCTTTCCGCCTCAGTCCGGCTGTCTTTCCGCCTCTGTCCGGCTGTCTTTCCATCTTTGTCTCCGGCTGTCTTTGCGCCTCAGTCCGGCTGTCTTCCTGTCTCAGTCCGGCTGTCTTCTCGCCTCAGTCCGGCTGTCTTCCCGTCTCAGTCCGGCTGTCTTCCCGTCTTCTCGCCTCAGTCCGGCTGTCTTTCCACCTCAGTCCGGCTGTCTTCACGCCTCAGTCCGGCTGTCTTTCCACCTCTGTCCGGCTCTCTTCCCGCCTCAGTCCGGCTGTCTTCACGCCTCAGTCCGGCTGTCTTTCCGCCTCTGTCCGGCTGTCTTCCCATCTTTGTCTCCGGCTGTCTTCCCGCCTCAGTCCGGCTGCCTTCCCGTCTTCCCGTCTCAGTCCGGCTGTCTTCCCGTCTCAGTCCGGCTGTCTTCTCGCCTCAGTCCGGCTGTCTTCCCGTCTCAGTCCGGCTGTCTTCCCGTCTTCCCGCCTCAGTCCGGCTGTCTTTCCGCCTCAGTCTGGCTCTCTTCCCGCCTCAGTCCGGCTGTCTTTCCACCTCAGTCCGGCTGTCTTCCCGCCTCAGTCCGGCTGTCTTTTCACCTCAGTCCGGCTGTCTTCTCGCCTCAGTCCGGCTGTCTTCCTGCCTCAGTCCGGCTGTCTTCACGCCTCAGTCCGGCTGTCTTCTCGCCTCAGTCCGGCTGTCTTTCCGCCTCATTCCGGCTGTCTTTCCGCCTCAGTCCGGCTGTCTTTCCGCCTCATTCCGGCTGTCTTTCCGCCTCATTCCGGCTGTCTTCCCGCCTCAGTCCGGCCGTCTTCCTGCCTCAGTCCGGCCGTCTTTCCGCCTCATTCCGGCCGTCTTTCCGCCTCAGTCCGGCCGTCTTTCCGCCTCAGTCCGGCCGTCTTTCCGCCTCAGTCCGGCCGTCTTCCCGCCTCTGTCCGGCCGTCTTCCCGCCTCAGTCCGGCCGTCTTCCCGCCTCTGTCCGGCTGTCTTTCCGCCTCAGTCCGGCTGTCTTCCTGCCTCAGTCTGGCTGTCTTCCCGTCTCAGTCCGGCTGTCTTGCCGCCTCAGTCCGGCTGTCTTCCTGTCTCAGTCCGGCCGTCTTCCCGTCTCAGTCCGGCCGTCTTCCCGTCTTCCTGTCTCATTCCAGACGTCTTTCCGTCTTCCTGTCTCAGTCCGGCCGTCTTCCCGTCTTCCTGCCTCAGTCCAGGCGTCTTAACGTCTTCCCGTCTCAGTCCGGCCGTCTTCCCATTTTTCTGTCTCAGTCCGGCTGCCTTCCCGTCTTCCCGTCTCAGTCCGGCCGGTTCTTCTGTCATCAATAGAACTCTCTCCATCTCTCCACCTCCTCCGTCTTTGCCCCAGCCCCATTAATTACCCTCAACTTCCGTCTTTTGTCCTCGATTACACCCCGAACACCTCACTCTGTCCTCTACGCCCCTCCACCAGGAGCATGTTCTCAACTCGACGACCTCCGTTCCCCCTCGAAATGTGAGGAGAACACATTCTGTCCTGTTTGTTCGAACTGGGATCGTTTAAATAACGGTGGAGCGCTGCGCTCGAGGCGGTGTGAATCATTAGGACTTTAATGGACAGCAGGAAGTGACATTGCCTCCCACTCGCAGTGGAGTGGCAGGTTCTAACCGTCAGAGACGTTCAGCTTCCTCCAGACACGACCCGCAACGAGGAACACACAACCGCCGGAACCGTGTTACAGCACAACACCTTCATCTATATACACTGTGTCTATAATTACAAAGTCTGTGTGTGTGTGTGTGTGTGTGTGTGTGTGTGTGTGTTCCCTATACAAATCCACTCTGTTGGTTTAACAACCTTGACATTTATCATTTACACCCAGGACAGGACGCCAATCCATCGCTGGGCACACACTCATTCACACAGACACACTCTATATGGGGCTCTATTTGGAGAATTCAATTCACCTTGATCCATGTTTTTGGACTGTGGGAGGAAACCGGAGAACCCGGAGGACAGCCACGTGGACACGGGGAGAACATGGCATGGAAATATGGAAATTTAAAGCAGGCAATTCACCATATATATTTATATATACACACACACACACACACACACACACACACACACATATATATATATTCATTCATTCATTATCTCCCGCTTTATCCTCTATTGGGGTCGCGGTGGGGTTCCCCATGCCCATCCAGGGGAGAACGTCTCGGGCGCTGGGCAGATAGACCCAGGACAGGGCGCCAATCCATCGCTGGGCACACACTCACTCACACAGACACACTCTTTATGGGGCAATTTGGAGAATTCAATTGACTTGATCCATGTTTGTGGACTGTGGGAGGAAACCGGAGAACCCGGAGGAAACCCACGCAGACACGGGGAGAACATGGAAACTCCACCCAGATGGGGATTCGAACCGGGAATCCCTAGTGCTGAGAGGAGAACGTGCTAAACCACTAAGCCACCGTGCCGCCATATATATATAAATGTATATAAATGTGTATATATATATATATATATATATACACATACACACACAGTATATATTTATATACTTAGTATATAATATATAGTATATAATATAACTTAGTATATAATGATTGTTGACACGGTGCGTCATGTGACACGCGCAGCCGAACTATGAGGCAGATCCTGCAGGTCACTGAGTCGAGAGGGCTCCCTGTACTAACGGCCTTACATCAGCACGCTCTACAATCCTGTATTCATGTAAACCGCCGTGTTTGTGTGTGGACCCTAACGGCATCCATCTGCAGACCCTGTAATGATCTCCACTCGCGTGTTCTCCGTTCTCCGTTCTGCGTTCTGCTCCGAGAGCTCATCAAAGAGAATTTCAGATCCCGCTCAGAAGCTTGTTGTAAACAATAATTCTTTTGCCACGAAGCGAGCCGCTTAGAACTCCATTACAACCCAAGCAACCAGGGGAATCCAGGGGAGAACGTTTCGGGCGCTGGGCAGATACACCCAGGACAGGGCGCCGATTTATCACTGGCTTTCTTACTCACAGTCATACTCATACACACCATATGGGGCAATTTAGAGCGGCCAGTTTACCTTGAATCCATGTTTTTGGATTGTGGGAGAAAACTGAAGAACCCCCGAGGAAACCCACACATGAACCTGGTTCCCAAGCGCTGAGAGGCACCTGCAGTAAACCAATCAGTGCGTCTTTTTCCGTTCCTTTAAAGAACCAGGTAACATTCTGACTTTGGTGGATTGCTATTTAAACGGTGCAGCTACCTGGAAACCGGAGAACTTGGGGAGAACGTGAACCTGGTTACCCAGTGCTGAGAGGCAGCTGCAATAAACCAATCAGTGCGTCTCTTTCTGTTCCTTTGAAGAACCAGGTAGTGCTCTGACTTTGGTGTGTTGCTATTTGAGCGGTGCAGCTACCTGGAAACTGGAGAACCCCGAGGAAACCCACACGGACACGGGGAGAACGTGAACCTGGATTCCTGAGTCCTGAGCGGCAGCTGCAATAAACCAATCAGTCCGTTCCTTTAAAGAACCATGTAGCGCTCCGACTTTGGTGGGTTGTTATTTGAGCGGTGCAGCTACCTGGAAATCAGAGAACCTCGAGAACACAAGTTAACATTCTGACTTTGGTGGATTGCTATTTAAACGGTGCAGCTACCTGGAAACCGGAGAATTTGGGGAGAACATGAACCTGGTTCCCCAGTGCTGTGAGGCAGCTGCAGTAAACCAATCAGTGCGTCTCTTTGCGTTCCTTTGAAGGAACCAGGTAACATTCTGACTTTGGTGGATTGCTATTTGAGCGGTGCAGCTACGTGGAAACCAGAGAACCCCGAGGACACCCACGGACACTGGGAGAACGTGAACCTGGATCCCCAGCACTGAGAGGCAGCTGCAATGAACCAATCACTCCGTTCCTTTAAAGAACCTGGTTAAAGAACTTTGACTTCGGTAGATTGCTATTTAAATGGTGCAGCTACCTGGAAACCGGAGAACTTGGGGAGAACATGAACCTGGATCCCCAGCGCTGAGAGGCAGACGTTAACCACGGCGCCTCCATGCTGCCATCATCGGTATGTCACCTTACTAAACTTTCCTTATGATAGACCTATTGATGGTAGAACTAGTTTGCACTCCGTGAACTTGGAGCGCTTCGTCCGCCCCGTGGCGGTGACTATGACTGTACGGCTCCTCGGCCTTTAGAACCGCAGAGGGACCAAGGGCTGCGAGCTGAACGATGGAAAATGGTTTTTCACCTCCCACACGTTCCAATAAGCAGCGTTCGCCTCACTCCTTCAGAGTTTACACGACTTCACTCCGCCGAGAGGGTTCTAGAGCCGCGGGTTTGTCTTCTGACTTTCTTTATCAGCGCTGTCTGTTCTGTCACCGTTAATGTTTGCATTTGAGGTTCCTCTGTTTGTATTCATCTCATCTCATTGTCTTCCACTTTATCCTCTACTAGGGTCAGGGGTGGGGTGGGGTGGAGCATGGGGTGGGGGGTTCTTCCCTGGTCTCCAATCCAGGGGAGAACGTTTCGGGCGCTGGACAGATGCACCCAGGACAGGGTGCCAAGCCATCGCTGGCTCACTTACTCACAGTCATATACATACACACCATACTGTATAGGGGCAATTTAGAGTGCCCTATTTACCTTGAATCCGTGTTTTTGGATTGTGGGAGGAAACTGGAGAACCCCCGAGAAAACCCACACGGACACACGGGGAGAACGTGAACCTAGTTCCCCAACACTGAGAGGCAGCTGCAAGAAACCAATAAGTGTGTCCCTTTCCTTTCCTTTCCTTTAAAGAACCAGATAGCACTTTGACTTCGGTGGATTGCTATTTCAACAGGTCAGCTACCTGAAAACCAGAGAACCCCGCAGAAACCCACATGGACACGGGGAGAACGTGAACCTGGTTCCCCAACACTGAGAGGCAGCTGCAATAAACCAATCAGTGCTTCTCTTTCCGTTCCTTTGAAGAACCAGGTAGCACTCTGACTTTGGTGGATTGCTATTTAAGCGGTGCAGCTACCTGAAAACCAGAGAACCCCGCAGAAACCCAACACGGACACGGGGAGAACATGAACCTAGTTCCCCAGTACTAAGAGGCAGCTGCAATAAACCAATCAGCGCGTCTCTTTCCGTTCCTTTAAAGAATTAGGTAGCGCTCTGACTTTGGTGGATTGCTATTTAAACGGTGCAGCTACCTGGAAACCAGAGAACCCCGCGGAAACCCACACGGACACGGGGAGAACGTGAACCTGGATCCCTGAGTCCTGAGAGGCAGCTGCAGTAAAGCAATCAGTGCGTCTCTTTCCGTTCCTTTAAATAATCAGGTAACATTCTGACTTTGGTGGGTTGCTATTTAAGCGGTGCAGCTACCTGGAAACCAGAGAACCCTGAGGAAACCCACACGGACACGGGGAGAACGTGACCCTAGTTCCCCAGTACTAAGAGGCAGCTGCAATAAACCAATCAGCGCGTCTCTTTCCGTTCCTTTAAAGAATCAGGTAGCGCTCTGACTTTGGTGGATTGCTATTTAAACGGTGCGGCTACCTGGAAACCAGAGAACCCCGCGGAAACCCACACGGACACGGGGAGAACGGGAACCTGGTTCCCCAGCACTAAGAGGCAGCTGCAATAAACCAATCAGCGCGTCTCTTTCCGTTCCTTTAAAGAATCAGGTAGCACTTTAACTTCGGTGGATTGCTATTTAAACGGTGCAGCTACCTGAACCCAGAGAACCCCGCGGAAACCCACACGGACACGGGGAGAACATGAACCTAGTTCCTCAGCACTAAGAGGCAGCTGCAATAAACCAATCAGTGCGTCTCTTTCCGTTCCTTTCAAGAACCAGGTAACATTCTGACTTTGGTGGGTTGCTATTTAAGCGGTGCAGCTACCTAGAAAACTGAGAACCCTGAGGAAACCCACATGGACATGGGGAGAACATGAACCTAGTTCCCCAGCACTAAGAGGCAGCTGCAATAAACCAATCAGCGCGTCTCTTTCCGTTCCTTTAAAGAATCAGGTAGCGCTCTGACTTTGGTGGATTGCTATTTAAACGGTGCAGCTACCTGGAAACCAGAGAACCCCGCGGAAACCCACACGGACACGGGGAGAACGTGAACCTGGATCCCTGAGTCCTGAGAGGCAGCTGCAGTAAAGCAATCAGTGCGTCTCTTTCCGTTCCTTTAAATAATCAGGTAACATTCTGACTTTGGTGGGTTGCTATTTAAGCGGTGCAGCTACCTGGAAACCAGAGAACCCCGCGGAAACCTACACGGACACGGGGAGAACGTGAACCTAGTTCCCCTGCACTAAGAGGCAGCTGCAATAAACCAATCAGCGCGTCTCTTTCCGTTCCTTTAAAGAATCAGGTAGCGCTCTGACTTTGGTGGATTGCTATTTAAACGGTGCGGCTACCTGGAAACCAGAGAACCCCGCGGAAACCCACACGGACACGGGGAGAACGGGAACCTGGTTCCCCAGCACTAAGAGGCAGCTGCAATAAACCAATCAGCGCGTCTCTTTCCGTTCCTTTAAAGAATCAGGTAGCACTTTAACTTCGGTGGATTGCTATTTAAACGGTGCAGCTACCTGAACCCAGAGAACCCCGCGGAAACCCACACGGACACGGGGAGAACGTGAACCTGGTTCCCCAGCACTAAGAGGCAGCTGCAATAAACCAATCAGCGCGTCTCTTTCCGTTCCTTTAAAGAATCAGGTAGCACTTTAACTTCGGTGGATTGCTATTTAAACGGTGCAGCTACCTGAACCCAGAGAACCCCGCGGAAACCCACACGGACACGGGGAGAACATGAACCTAGTTCCTCAGCACTAAGAGGCAGCTGCAATAAACCAATCAGTGCGTCTCTTTCCGTTCCTTTAAAGAACCAGGTAACATTCTGACTTTGGTGGGTTGCTATTTAAGCGGTGCAGCTACCTAGAAAACTGAGAACCCTGAGGAAACCCACATGGACATGGGGAGAACATGAACCTAGTTCCCCAGTACTAAGAGGCAGCTGCAATAAACCAATCAGCGCGTCTCTTTCCGTTCCTTTAAAGAATCAGGTAGCACTTTGACTTCGGTGGATTGCTATTTCAACAGGTCAGCTACCTGAAAACCAGAGAACCCTGAGGAAACCCACATGGACACGGGGAGAACGTGAACCTAGTTCCCCAGCACTAAGAGGCAGCTGCAATGAACCAATCAGTGCGTCTCTTTCCGTTCCTTTAAAGAACGAGGTAGCGCTCTGACTTTGGTGGATTGCTATTTAAACGGTGCAGCTACCTGGAAACCAGAGAACCCCGCGGAAACCCACACGGACACGGGGAGAACGTGAACCTGGATCCCTGAGTCCTGAGAGGCAGCTGCAATAAACCAATCAGCGCGTCTCTTTCCGTTCCTTTAAAGAATCAGGTAGCGCTCTGACTTTGGTGGATTGCTATTTAAACGGTGCGGCTACCTGGAAACCAGAGAACCCCGCGGAAACCCACACGGACACGGGGAGAACGGGAACCTGGTTCCCCAGCACTAAGAGGCAGCTGCAATAAACCAATCAGCGCGTCTCTTTCCGTTCCTTTAAAGAATCAGGTAGCACTTTAACTTCGGTGGATTGCTATTTAAACGGTGCAGCTACCTGAACCCAGAGAACCCCGCGGAAACCCACACGGACACGGGGAGAACATGAACCTAGTTCCTCAGCACTAAGAGGCAGCTGCAATAAACCAATCAGTGCGTCTCTTTCCGTTCCTTTAAAGAACCAGGTAACATTCTGACTTTGGTGGGTTGCTATTTAAGCGGTGCAGCTACCTAGAAAACTGAGAACCCTGAGGAAACCCACATGGACATGGGGAGAACATGAACCTAGTTCCCCAGCACTAAGAGGCAGCTGCAATAAACCAATCAGCGCGTCTCTTTCCGTTCCTTTAAAGAATCAGGTAGCGCTCTGACTTTGGTGGATTGCTATTTAAAAGGTGCGGCTACCTGGAAACCAGAGAACCCTGAGAAAACCCACACGGATACGGGGAGAACGTGAACCTAGTTCCCCAGCACTAAGAGGCAGCTGCAATAAACCAATCAGCGCGTCTCTTTCCGTTCCTTTAAAGAATCAGGTAGCGCTCTGACTTTGGTGGATTGCTATTTAAAAGGTGCGGCTACCTGGAAACCAGAGAACCCTGAGAAAACCCACACGGATACGGGGAGAACGTGAACCTGGTTCCCCAGCCTTAAGAGGCAGCTGCAATAAACCAATCAGCGCGTCTCTTTCCGTTCCTTTAAATAATCAGGTAACATTCTGACTTTGGTGGGTTGCTATTTAAGCAGAGCAGCTACCTAAAAACTGAGAACCCCGAGGAAGCCCACACGGAAACGGGGAGAACGTGAATCTGGTTCCCCAACACTGAGAGGCAGCTGCAATAAACCAATCAGTGCGCCTCTTTCCGTTCCTTTAAATAATCAGGTAACATTCTGACTTTGGTGGGTTGCTATTTAAGCGGAGCAGCTACCTAAAAACTGAGAACCCCGAGGAAGCCCACACGGAAATGGGGAGAACGTGAATCTGGTTCCCCAGCACTAAGACGCAGCTGCAATAAACCAATCAGTGCGCCTCTTTTCGTTTCTGTAAAGAACCAGGTAGCACTTTGACTTCGTTGGGTTGCTATTTCAATAGGTCAGCTACCTGAAAACCAGGGAACCCAGAGGAAACCCACATGGACACGGGGAGAACGTGAACCTGGATCCCTGAGTCCTGAGAGGAAGCGGTGCAGCTACCTGGAAACCAGAGAACCCTGAGGAAACCCACACGGACACGGGGAGAACATGAACCTAGTTCCTCAGCACTAAGAGGCAGCTGCAATAAACCAATCAGCGCGTCTCTTTCCTTTCCTTTAAAGAACCAGGTAGCACTTTGACTTCGGTGGGTTGCTATTTAAGCGGTGCAGCTACCTAGAAAACTGAGAACCCTGGGGAAACCCACACGGACATGGGAAGAACGTGAACCTGGATCCCCAGCACTAAGAGGCAGCTGCAATGAACCAATCAGTGCGTCTCTTTCTGTTTCTTTAAATAATCAGGTAACATTCTGACTTTGGTGGGTTGCTATTTAAGCGGTGCAGCTACCTGGAAACCAGGGAACCAAGAGGAAACCCACACGGACACGGGGAGAACGTGAACCTAGTTCCCCAGCACTAAGAGGCAGCTGCAATGAACCAATCAGTGCGTCTCTTTCCGTTCCTTTAAAGAACGAGGTAGCGCTCTGACTTTGGTGGATTGCTATTTAAACGGTGCAGCTACCTGGAAACCAGAGAACCCCGCGGAAACCCACACGGACACGGGGAGAACGTGACCCTAGTTCCCCAGTACTAAGAGGCAGCTGCAATAAACCAATCAGTGCGTCTCTTTCCGTTCCTTTAAAGAATCAGGTAGCGCTCTGACTTTGGTGGATTGCTATTTAAACGGTGCGGCTACCTGGAAACCAGAGAACCCTGAGAAAACCCACGCGGACACGGGGAGAACATGAACCTGGATCCCTGAGTCCTGAGAGGCAGCTGCAGTAAAGCAATCAGTGCGTCTCTTTCCGTTCCTTTAAAGAACCAGGTAGCACTTTGACTTCGGTGGATTGCTATTTCAACAGGTCAGCTACCTGAAAACCAGATAACCCTGAGAAAACCCACACGGATACGGGGAGAACGTGAATCTGGTTCCCCAGCGCTGAGAGGCAGACATGTAAACCATAGCGCCTCCATGCTGCCATCATCAGTATGTCACCCTACAAAACTTTACTTATGATAAGACCTAAAATCCGAGTTCAAGTCTGTCTCCTGGTTGTAATGTTAGCGTAATGAGGATGTGTGTGTGTGTGTGTGTGTGTGTGTGTGTGTGTGTGTGTGTGTGTGTGTGTGTGTGTGAATACATATTCATGGTGGGCCGCGCAAGTTTTCAAATCAATACTTTCCTCCAGATCTGTCTTTAATGCAGTGCGCGCTCTCCGGATTGAAAGCGATGTGTAAGTGTGTGTTGCCATGGGGAGTGTGTGTGTACGCCGCGGGCTATACGTAGCGCTGCAGGAGCGCCGGCGCGAGGCGCGGAATGATAACCAGGCGACCCCGCTGCCCACGCCGTCTCGCCGGGTTCCAGTTCCTTTACGAAGCCTCGGCCGGCCGGAGAAGTCTGAAATGACTCGACCGATCCATCGCCACGTCACATTTAATGATGGAGATATTCCACGAGCTCAGCTCCTGTGCTTAATGAGACTAATTACCCCGATTAATTAGGCTGAACAAAGCTATAATAGCTCCCGCACTTTACACCGCATCCGGGTGCGAAAAGAAGCGAACGCCGTCGCGTCTGATTACCGTTCACACTGCCGGGTTTGGCTTTTATAATAGTTTGGAATCTTATAAATATGGGCAAAGTGTGTGTGTGTGTGTGTGTGTGTGTGTGTGTGTGTGTGTGTGTGTGTGTGTGTGTGTGTGTTTGTTTCCTAATTAAATCAACACCGTTTTTTAAAATACCACGTTAGACATACTTACTTTTTAGGACCCTGCAGAGGTTTATGTACTCTACGAATTTATTTTTAAGGATTCAAGGAGACTTTTGTTGTCATTTTTGTCAACGAAACAAGTGTTAGAATATATATATATATATATATATATATATATATATATATATATATATATATATATATATATATATTTTTTTTTAATAATCTTTTTATTGTTTTTCAACATTAAACCACAACGCAAAACAAAAAAAAAAACGCATATACATAAGCAAATAATGATTAGAGGTACTATAATAATGAAATAAAATGAAAATAAAAACAAAACACAAGATGATAAGAAAGAATAAAACATAAAATAATAAACAAATGTATATATAAGTATATTTTCAAATATGTTTTATTTTTTAAAAATAAAAAAATAATAGTAAAGAAATAAATAGAAGATAAAAAATAAAAAATGAATATAATTTAAAAAAAAAATGTCAATAAAAATATAATTAAAATAATAATAAAAAATAAATCGAAGATTAAAAAAAATGATAAAATAAAATAAAAAATATTTATAAAAAGTAATAATGAAATATAAATAGAAGATAAAAAATAAAAATAAGTAAAAAATATATATATAAAAATATAATTTAAATAATAATAAAAAAATAAACAGAAGATAAAAAATAATAATGAAAAGAAATATTCATTCATTCATTATCCTCTATTAGAGTCGCGGGGGGGGGGGGGGGTTCCCTATGCCCATCCAGGGGAGAACGTTTCAGGCGCTGGACAGATACACCCAGGACAGGGCGCCAATCCATCGCTGGGCACACACTCACTCACACAGACACACTCTATATGGGGCAATTTGGAGAACTCAATTGACTTGATCCATGTTTTTGAAATGTGGGAGGAAACCGGAGAACCCGGAGGAAACCCACGGGGAGAACATGGAAACTCCACCCAGATGGGGATTCGAACTGGGAATCCCCAGCGCTGAGAGGAGAACATGCTGACCAATACAGCATGCTGTCCCCCATTTCTCCACCTCAGTGACACTGCTGGGATAGGAACTAATGCACCCACCCAATACCCCCTGCTCTGTGGTGGTACTATTGAGGTTCTGAGCATTAGAACAGAGTAAAGGGGACGTACACAGTATGTACTGTAGAACACTACCAGATGGACTACAGTCTGCAATTGGAGAACTACAAAGTCCATCTGCACAGGACGTGGAACGCAGAACGTGGACCATAAGTGGAGCAGAATTTAAAAGGGGGCGTGGCCAAACTTGTCCCGGAATTGCGTTTTCCCGTTAATTTGTTGCTTCCCTTGGATTTTTCTCTTGTTTCAGACTAAATAACGAACATGGCGCCGACCGCAGACGTCTCTGCTCGAAATCGAATTATTAAAAACGAAAACAAGAGCTCCACACGAGCTTTAAAGAGCCGTGAGGTTCCGCCGTTCCCTCGGCTCAGACGAGGACATCTGATATTTTAACCGGATTATGTTTGATCGCTGCGCTGATCGAATTAAAACAGAGCAATTCCCTGAAATCTGTGCAATCAGAAGAGTGAGACGTCTTTCGTCTTCCCTTTCTGCTCCACTTATGGTCCATGTTCTCCGTTCCACGTCCTGTGCAGATGGACTTTGTAGTTCTCCAATTGCAGACTGTAGTCCATCTGTTTGTGTTCTACAGTACATACTGTGTACGTCCCCTTTACTCTGTTCTAATGCTCAGAACCCCAATAGTACCACCACAGAGCAGGGGTTATTGGGTGGGTGCATTAGTTCCTATCCCAGCAGTGTGACTGAGGTGGAGAAATGGGGGCCAGCATGCTGTATTGGTTTAGCATGTTCTCCTCTCAGTGCTGGGGATTCCCGGTTCGAATCCCCATCTGGGTGGAGTTTCCATGTTCTCCCCGTGTCCATGTGGGTTTCCTCCGGGTTCTCCGGTTTCCTCCCACAGTCCAAAAACATGGTTTCAAGGTGAATTGGCTGCTCCTATATAGTGTGTATGTGTCTACATGCCCAGCGATAGATTGGCGCCCTGTCCTAGATGTATATACCCAGCGCCCAAAACATTTATGTTCTCGTTCATGTTCTCAGTTCCACGTCCTGTGCAGATGGACTTTGTAGTTCTCCAATTGCAGACTGTAGTCCATCTGTTTGTGTTCTACAGTACATACCGTGTACGTCCCCTTTACTCTGTTCTAATGCTCAGAACCCCAATAGTACCACCACAGAGCAGGGGTTATTGGGTGGGTGCATTAGTTCCTATCCCAGCAGTGTGACTGAGGTGGAGGAATGAACCTCCAGCAGCACTGCTGCACTAAAACAATGGTTCCCCATGCCCTTCCAGGGGAGAACATTTCGGGCGCTGGGCAGATACACACAGGACAGGGGGGCAATCTATCACTTGGCATACACTCACTCACACACTCTATATGGGGCAATTTGGAGAACTCAATTGACTTGATCCATGTTTTTGGACTGTGGGAGGAAACCGGAGAACCCGGAGGAAACCCACGCGGACGCGGGGAGAACACGGAAACTCCACCCAGATTGGGATTCGAACCGGGAATCCCTAGCGCTGAGAGGAGAACATTATATATATATATATATATATATACATTTTGGGCGGCACGGTGGCTTAGTGGTTTAGCATGTTCTCCTCTCAGCGTGGGTTTCCTCCATGGATCAAGGTCAATTGAATTCTCCAAATTGCCCCATATAGAGTGTGTGTGTGTCTGTGTGTGTGAGTGAGTGTGTGTGTCCAGTGATACCTTGCCTCCCCTGTCCTGGGTGTATCTGCCCAGCGCCCCCCCCCCCGTTCCCCCCCCCCCCCCCCCGACCCTAGTAGAGGATAATGGATGAATAAATACATTTCTTGCTCTCCATTTTCTATTAAAACAAGTCATTTCTGTTGTCGCCGGTGGTTACGACATCCCCCTCCCCCTCCCCCACCCCCACCCCCCACGTTGGTCCGTTCCAGAGAAAAGCCCTATTGGCACGTGCCAAATGCCCCGGGCCAGAGAGCGAATACCCAATATGCATATCATTCTGATAGCCAGAGCCGGTGCCCAGAATCCTCTGGCATCATGGCGTGATGAATACGGCGCCTTGTCGGCCTCGAACATAAAGCTGTGTGTGCGCCGCGCTCATGAATAATTCATTCACGCCTCGAGGCAGCCAATCAGCCGGCCAACCGCTAAGAAAATTAGCTACCAATTAGTGTTTATTTACAGCCATCGCTGAGAAGAAGCTGCTCTGCCTCTGGATTTTTATTTTTCCCTTTTCTTTCTACATGTTTTAACTCACGGCACGTTCTCCTCTCAGCACTAGGGATTCCCGGTTCGAATCCCCATCTGGGTGGAGTTTCCATGTCCTCCCCGTGTCCGCGTGGGTTTCCTCCGGGTTCTCCGGTTTCCTCCCACAGTCCAAAACCATGGATCAAGTCAATTGAGTTCTCCAAATTGCCCCATATAGAGTGTGTGTGTGTGAGTGAGTGTGTGTACAGTGATAGATTGATAGATCTCTCAGTGTTTAAGGTGAATTGGATGATCTAATATGCCCCTAGCGGCATGGTGGCTTAGTGGTTTAGCACGTTCTCCTCTCAGCACTAGGGATTCCCGGTTCGATCCCAATCTGGGTGGAGTTTCCATGTCCTCCCCGTGTCCGCGTGGGTTTCCTCCAGGTTCTCCGGTTTCCTCACACAGTCCAAAAACATGGATCAAGTCAATTGAGTTCTCCAAATTGCCCCATATAGAGTGTGTATGTGTGAGTGAGTGTGTGTCCAGCGATGGATTGGCGTCCTGTCCTGGGTGTATCTGCCCAGCGCCCGAGACGTTCTCCCCTGGATGGACATGGGGAACCACCCCCCCGCGACCCTAATAGAGGATAAAGCGGAAGATAATGAATGAATGAACTCGCAGACAGCTCGACGTCCGCCGGCGGGGACGCCGAAGAGAACCACACCCCCGCAGGTTGACCTTGAGACGGAGACGACGTGGGGATGGGGAGACGGTTCTGACTTTCTGACAGCGTGTGAGAACCATGTTTGGACACGCCCCCTTTTTGCTCCACTTACCATATGGATGGAGTTTGTAGTTCTCCAATTCCAGACTGTAGTCCATTGTTGGTTCTCTGTTGGTCAGCAGCATCACAGAACAGGTATCATTTGGGTGGTGGATTGTTTCTTGTCGGTTCTGCAGTGACACTGATGTGGTGAGGGGGGTTCTAGTGCAGCAGTGCTGCTGGAGGTTCATTCCTCCACCTCAGAGACACTGCTGGGATAGGAACTAATGCCCCCACCCAATAACCCCTGCTCTGTGGTGCTACTATTGGTGTTCTGAGCATTAGAACAGAGTAAAGGGGACGTACACAGTATGTACTGTAGAACACAAACAGATGGACTACAGTCTGCAATTTGGAGAACTACAAAGTCCATCTGCACAGGACGTGGAACGGAGAACATGGACCATAAGTGGAGCAGAAAGTGGGCGTGGCCAGATATTTTTCTGGCACTGTGTCTTTTCCTCTAATCTGAGTTTTTTTTTAAAGATCAGTTGATGCTATTTCTGAACCAATCCCTCTGTTTCTCCCCGACGTTCCGTGCGGTTCCGCAGTCTGTCTCCGCGTCTTATGTCCAGCCTCTCAGGATCAGGACGTGAAGCAGGTGGAATTAGCAGTCCGTGGTACGAGGTGTCTCACTAACTCCGGGGTTTATGTGTACCAGGCCTTCCATCTGTGCCTTCGGCTCCGGCAGTGAATCAGAATCATCTGAAGCGAATCAGATTCAGTTACACTCGCACCGTGAGCCCAGGGACCGTCCGTCCGTCCGTCATCCGACACGCTGAGTGTCCATCTTCCAAGTGCCCGAAACGTTCTCCCCTGGATGGGCATGGGGAACCCCCCCCCCTCCGTTTAAATAGCAACGCTGCGTGTGAACAATGTAACCCCCCGATGGGCGTGGCCGTCATGAAAACCCAGAACCCCGCCCACTGAAAGCAAACCTCTCCAGACGTTCGGGGTGGAGTTTCCATGTTTCCATGTTCTCCCCGTGTCCGCGTGGGTTTCCTCCGGGTTCTCCGTTTTCCTCTCACAGTCCAAACAAGGTCAATTGAAATCTCCAAATTGCCCCATACAGAGTGTGTCTGTGTGAGTGAGTGTGTGTCCAGTGATAGATTGCCCCCCTGTCCTGGGTGTACCTTCCAAGTGCCCGAAACGTTCTCCCCTGGATGGGCATGGGGAACCCCCCCCCGTTTAAATAGCAACACTGCGTGTGAACAATATAACCCCCCGATGGGCGTGGCCGTCATGGGCGTGTCCGTCATGAAAACCCAGAACCCCGCCCACTGAAAGCAAACCTCTCCAGACGTTCGGGGTGGAGTTTCCATGTTCTCCTCGTGTCCGCGTGGGTTTCCTCCGGGTTCTCCGGTTTCCTCCCACAGTCCAAAAAACATGGATCAAGGTCAACTGAATGCTCCAAATTGCCCCATATAGAGTGTGTCTGTGTGAGTGAGTGTGTGTCCAGTGATAGATTGCCCCCCTGTCCTGGGTGTATCTGCCCAACGCCCGAAACGTTCTCCCCTGGATGGGCATGGGGGAACACCCCCCCCCCCCCCCGGCCCTAGTAGAGGATTCTCGTCTCGTCCGGTCCCTCTGCCGTTGTCTCAGACGTTCTGTCTCGTCTCCGTCGAGCTGATAAGTCCTAGAACGTCCTTCTCTCGTCTTTCTCGTCTTCCCGCTCTCTCTCTCACCCCCCCCCCCCCCGCGTCTTTGTGTCGCGAACGTTCCGATTGGTCCTCTCCACGCAGCATTCGCGCGCGAGCGTTCTGCTGAATAGAACCCGGCAGAAAGGCGGGTGTCGCCGCGATGAATGGCGTTCGATACTCGCAGACGGATACTGATGGGATTGTCTCTCTCTCTCTCTCTCTCTCTCTCTCTCTCTCTCTCTGTGACCCTGTCCCCCGTCTCCTCGGTTCCCCGTCTCCTCGGTTCCCCGTCCCTCGCGCCCCTCGGCACGACGGCAGGTAAACACGGCTGAATGGCCTGACGTCGGTCCGTCAGAGCGATGGACCTGTCCAATTCTTCGGCCAATTAAATGATAAGATGTTTGGAGGTTCTCCCGCGAGAGCGCCGGGCCGAGCTGTGAATGGCGCTCTCGCGGCGGCGCTGTGATTCCAGCGAGCAATTTCCGAGCCCTTATCGGCGGCGCCAGCTCATTTGGCTCGTTCCTTTCTTTTCCAGAATGGCACCTGAATGGAACCCGAGTGTTAATACAGACTTATTTAAGGGTTCCGATTAAAAGCGCGGAACCCGGGCTCCGGGGACGCCCGCCGCACATTTAAACTTAATTCTATATATAAGCAGAGGACGGTGAGCATGTTCTCCTCTCGGCGCTTGGCTTCGAATCACAATCTGGGTGGAGTTCCCATGTCCTCCCTGTGTCAGCGTGGGTTTCCTCCGGGTTCTCCGGTTTCCTCCCACTGTCCAAAAACATGGATCAAGTCAAGTGAGTTCTCCATATTGCCCCGAATAGTGTGAGTGTGTGTGTCCAACGATAGATTGCCCCCCTGTCCTGGGTGTATCTGCCCAGCGCTCGAGACGATCTGTCCTGGATGGGCATTAGGAACCCCCCCCCACTTGTAGTTCTACAATCCTCCCCCCCCCCCCCCCCCGTGAAACTTGTTCTCCTCTCAGCGCTGGGGATTCCCGGTTTGAATCCCAATCTGGGTGGAGTTCCCATGTCCTCCCCGTGTCCGCGTGGGTTTCCTCCGGGTTCTGCGGTTTCCTCCCAATGTCCAAAAACATGGATCAAGTCAAGTGAGTTCTCCAAATTGCCCCAAATAGTGTAAGTGGGTGTGTGTGTGTCCAACGATAGATTGCCCCCCCTGTCCTGGGTGTATCTGCCCAGCGCCCGAGACGATCTCCCCTGGATGGGCATTAGGAACCCCCCCCCACTTGTAGTTCTACAATTCCCCCCTCCCCCTGAGGCTAGCAGAGGATAATAGTGGATGATAATGGGTGTATGATTGGGGCGGCACGGTGGCTTAGTGGTTTAGCATGTTCTCCTCTCAGCGCTGGGGATTCCCGGTTCGAATCCCAATCTGGGTGGAGTTCCCATGTCCTCCCCGTGTCAGCGTGGGTTTCCTCCGGGTTCTCCGGTTTCCTCCCACAGTCCAAAAACATGGATCAAGTCAATTGAGTTCTCCAAATTGCCCCATGTAGAGTGTGAGTGAGTGTGTGTCCAGCGATAGATTGCCCCCCTGTCCTGGGTGTATCTGCCCAGCGGCCGAGACGTTCTCCCCTGGATGGGCATTAGGAACCAACCCCCCCACTTGTAGTTCTACAATTCCAGACTGTAGTCCATTGTTGGTTCTCTGTTGGTTCTGTTGGTTCTCTGTTGGTCAGCAGCATCACAGAACAGGTATCATTTGGGTGGTGGATTGTTTCTTGTCAGTTCTGCGGTGACACTGATGTGGGGGGGGGGTTTGTGTCCTATCCCGGCAGTGACACTGCTGGGATAGGACTTAATGCGCCTCTACAGGAACACATGTACAACGTCGGCTCCCGTGGCCACGCCTGCTCACTTCAACCCCAATGGAAGCATCTGAAAGCGGATTGTGAGATTTCCCTCGTTGTGTTCATCAGTGGAACGTTATTGCAACGTTCTCCGTGGCGTTTACACCCCACGTTGCCCCCCCCCCCCCCCAAACCAAACTCACGCTTCAATTATTGACGGAACGCATCGAGACAAACGAGATTTCACAGCTGATTTGGTTCCGAGTTCTCCTGAAGCCTCATTAAAGGCTTTAAATGATTGAATCCAATCCTCTGATGACGGTTCCTCACCGAGTCTCGCTTTGGTCCATCACAGACCTTAAAGGCCACGCCCCCTTTCTGCTCCACGTTCTCCGTTCCACGTCCTGTGCAGATGGACTCTGTAGTTCTCCAATTGCAGACTGTAGTCCATCTGTTTGTGTTCTACAGTACATACTGTGTACGGCCCCTTTACTCTGTTCTAATGCTCAGAACCCCAATAGTACCCCCACAGAGCAGGGGTTAATGGGTGGGGGCATTAGTTCCTATCCCAGCAGTGTCACTGAGGTGGAGAAATGGGGGACAGCATGCTGTAGTGGTTTAGCATGTTCTCCTCTCAGCGCTGGGGATTCCCGGTTCGAATCCCAATCTGGGTGGAGTTTCCATGTGAATTGAATTCTCCAAATTGCCCCATATAGAGTGTGTGTGTGTGTGAGTGTGTCCAGTGATAGATTGCCCCCCTGTCCTGGGTCTATCTGCCCAGCGCCTGAAACGTTCTCCCCTGGATGGGCATGGGGAACCCCCCCGCAACCCTAATATAGGATAAAGCGGAAGATAA
The DNA here is from genome assembly GCA_019802505.1 of Corydoras sp. C115. NCBI lineage: Eukaryota > Metazoa > Chordata > Actinopteri > Siluriformes > Callichthyidae > Corydoras > Corydoras sp. C115. Next base: position 104,491 of record JAFMOC010000516.1, on the reverse strand, counting down.
TGGATGGATGGATTTATTTATATATATATATGGGGTGGCCAGTGGCTTGGTGGTTTAGCATGTTCTCCTCTCAGCGCTGGGGATTCCCGGTTGGAATCCCAATCTGGGTGGAGTTTCCATGTTCTCCCCGTGTCCACATGGGTCTCCTCCGGGTTCTCCGGTTTCCTCCCGCAGTCCAAAAACATGGATTCAAGGTGAATGGAATTCTCCAAATTGCCCCATATAGAATGTGTTTATGTTTCTGTGTGTGTGAGTGAGTGAGTGAGTGTGTGCCCAGCGATAAATTGCCCCCCCCTGTCCTGGGTGTATCTGCCCAGCGCCCGACACGTTCTCCCCTGGATGGGCATGGGGAACCCCCCATCCCCCACCCCGCAACCCTAGTAGGGAATTATGTAGAAGATAATGAGATAAGATGAGATAATTAGCTGAGACAGAGGAGAGCGAGTGCGCCGCGGCGGACGCCCCGCTCGTCCGATCTGATCGTTTAATCGTGTCTTATTGCAGAACGTTCTCCGTCCGTGAACACGGCGTCCGACAGCAGGACGCGGCGCGCTGCAGAGACCGCCAGATTTCCGGTTCAGTCGCCATGACGAATTGTGCCACCTTTTCATTTTCTGCTTCCTAATTTTATAATTCTCTGAAGGGACCCCCCCCCCCACACACACACACACCTCCCCCCACCCCCCCACACCCCCCCTTAAATATTTAACCTTGAGTCCAGTCGCGGTGGAGAGACGGAACGCAGAACCTCGGAGAACACAAATCCCGTTGATGTCGCTGTTTATCTCCATGATCAAGTATAATCAGGCCGGACCGGGGGGGGGTGGGGTGGGGTACGAGGCGACGGCGGGTCCACGGCGTTGGGTTCCCCCCCCCCAGTACCACCCCCCCCCCCCCCCCCCCCCCGCAGAGGCAACTGACCGCTGACATCGCCCGGCGGGAAAAGACAGAACTCCGTCTCTCTGCTGTGTTCTGTAATCTGGAGCACGCTGTGTAGGATGCACTGTTCCGGGGGGGGGGGTTGTGGGGGAGGGGTGGGGCACGATGGGGTAGTTAGCACGTCCACCTCTCAGGGCTCAGGGTTCGAAGCCCGAAGGGGTCTCAAAGCCGGACCGTCCTTATTGGTACCGTCCTCATTGGTGAATTTGTTGCTCTAAATTGCCCCTATGTAATGTGTGTGCTTGTACCCCATGATGGATTGATGGATCTGTCCAGCACCCCAAGACAAGGGGGCAATCTATCATGGGGTACAAACACACACATTACATAGGGGCAATTTAGAGTGTGTGTGTATGTGTGTGTGTGTGTATGTGTGTGTGTATGTATGACGGCGATAGATTAGCCCTGGGTGTATCTGCCCAGCACCCTGAAACGTTCTCTGGGTGGGCATGGGGAACCCCCAACCCTAACCCTAAGCCGAACGTGCCGTACCGTCCACATGCCCATCCAGGGGAGAACGTCTCGGGGTGCTGGGCAGATACACCCAGGGCTAATCTATCGCCGTCATACACACACACTCACACACTCTAAATTGCCCCTATGTAATGTGTGTGTCTGTACCCCATGATAGATTGCCCCCTTGTCTTGGCTGTATCTGCTCAGGACCCGAAATGTTCTCCCATGGATAGGCATGGATGGGCATGGGGAACCCCCCCACCCCCACCCCCACCCTGCGACCCTAGTAGGTGGGTGTACCAGAGGTGGGGGGGTAAGGGGGACACGGTGGGGTAGTTAGCACGTCCACCTCTCAGGGCTCAGGGTTCGAAGCCCGAAGGGGTCTCAAAGCCGGAACGTCCTTATTGGTACCGTCCTTATTGGTGAATTGGTTGCTCTAAATTGCCCCTATGTAATGTGTGTGCTTGTACCCCATGATGGATTGATGGATCTGTCCAGCACCCAAAGACAAGGGGGCAATCTATCATGGGGTACAGACACACACATTACATAGGGGCAATTTAGAGTGTGTGTGTGTGTGTGTGTGTGTGTGTATGACGGCGATAGATTAGCCCTGGGTGTATCTGCCCAGCACCCTGAAACGTTCTCCTCTGGGTGGGCATGAAGACCCCCCCCCCCAACACTAACCCTAAACCCCCGCCCCCCAATAGGCCATTTGCCCTTCCAGGGTAGAATGTTTCGGGTGCTGGGCAGATCGCCGTCATATATATATATATATATATATACACACACACACACACTATATAGGGGCAATTTAGAAAGCCGAACGTGCCGTACCGTCCACATGCCCATGCCCATCCAGGGGAGAACGTTTCGGGGTGCTGGGCAGATACACCCAGGGCTAATCTATCGCTGTCATACACACACACACACACACACACTCTAAATTGCCCCTATGTAATGTGTATGTGAAGATAATGGATGGAGGGATATAGGGGCGGCACGGTGGCTTGGTGGTTTAGCATGTTCTCCTCTCAGCACTAGGGATTCCCGGTTCGAATCCCCATCTGGGTGGAGTTTCCATGTCCTCCCCGTGTCCGCGTGGGTGTCCTCCGGGTTCTCCGGTTTCCTCCCACAGTCCAAAACCATGGATCAAGTCAATTGAGTTGATTGACTCCAAATTGCCCCATATAGAGTGTGTGTGTGTGAGTGAGTGTGTGTCCAACGATAGATTGCCCCCCCCTGTCCTGGGTGTATCTGCCCAGCGCCCGAAACGTTCTCCCCTGGATGGGCATGGGGAACCCCCCCACCCCCACCCTGCTACCCTAGCAGGTACGTGTACCAGAGGTGGGGGGGTAAGGGGGACACGGTGGGGTAGTTGGCACGTCCACCTCTCAGGGCGGGGGATCGGGGTCCGGTCCCCGTTTTTTAGGCGATCGCAGAGAGTGAGTCATGTGACCCGCCGTTTACTGCAAAGTGCTTAATGCGTTTCGTTCCCGGGTTCTAAAAGCTCTCAGAACGGGGGCCCTTCACGCCCCCCCCCCCCCCCATCAGAGTCAGAACACGTTCAATACGGCACTTTAAAAAACGCTAATGCCTCCAAAGAATAACACACAGCTGCAGAGAGAACCATTCAACCGGACGAGGACCAGACACTCGATAATGCTTAGGCCACGCCCCCTCACTCAATTATGCTTAGGCCACGCCCCCTTTATATCAGTTCCACGTCCTGTGCAGATGGACTTTGTAGTTCTCCAATTGCAGACTGTAGTCCATCTGTTTGTGTTCTACAGTACATACTGTGTACGTCCCCTTTACTCTGTTCTAATGCTCAGAACCCCAATAGCACCCCCACAGAGCAGGGGTTATTGGGTGGGGGCATTAGTTCCTATCCCAGCAGTGTGACTGAAGTGGTTAATTGGTTATCTAATGGTCAAAACGCCAATAGTACCACCACAGGGCAGGGGTATATAATTTTATATATATATATATATATATATATAGAGGGTTGCACGGTGGCTTGGTGGTTTAGCATGTTCTCCTCTCAGCGCTAGGGATTCCCGGTTCGAATCCCCATCTGGGTGGAGTTTCCATGTCCTCCCCGTGTCCACATGGGTTTCCTCCGGGTTCTCCGGTTTCCTCCCACAGTCCAAAAACATGGATCGAGTCAATTGAATTCTCCAAAATTGCCCCATATAGAGTGTGTCTGTGTGAGTGAGTGAGTGTGTGTCCAACGATAGATTGCCCCCCTGTCCTGGGTGTATCTGCCCAGCGCCCGAAACGTTCCCCCCCCCCCCCCCCCCGTGACTCTAGTAGAGGATAATGCAGAAGATAATGGACGGATGGACGCGCTCAGACATGTGTGTTATTGCCATCGATGTCTCCGGCTCGTCCAATCAGATTGAAGGATCGTGTTTACGAAGCAGTTTAAAGGCGGTGTTTGAGTTTCCAGGTGTTTAATGTGTAATTAACTCGTCCACGACGCGGCTGATGTTCTATTCGCGTCGTTTAAACACTCAGGGGACGAAGCCCGGGTTCTGGAGTCAGTCCTCCGTCCCCCAGCCGTGGGTGTTGGTGGATGTTGGGATGTTTGCTGTGTTACTGTATGTGGGTGGTGGGTGGGGTACCTCCTGTTCTCCTCCTGTTCTCCTCCTGGTCTCCTCCTGGTCTCCTCCTGTTCTCCTCCTGGTCTCGTCTCGTCTCGCCTCGTCTCGTCTCGTCTCGTCGTCTCAGGCACGTCTTGGACGTGTTGCGTGCTTTATGAGCAGATGCCGGTGTTTATCTCTCCGGCTGTTTACACCTGTTACCCCGGCGTTCTGACTGACTGCGTCTCGCCGCTTCAGTTTAGAACCCGTAATGTTCACACCTGCGCACTGTAATTGGGAGCTCCTGGGTGTGTGTCTCAGCCGGACGCTTTTCGGAGACGAGTGCGCGTTAGAACGTTCCATTTCATGGTTGTAATAAAAAAAACAACAAAAAAAAAACGTCTGCGGCGCCGCGGGTTCAGGTTTGTGAATCCATCCATCCATCCATTATCTACAGCTTTATCCTCTACTAGGGTCGTGGGGGGGGGGGGTTCCCCATGCCCATCCAGGGGAGAACGTTTCGGGCGCTGGGCAGATACACCCAGGACAGGGGGGCAATCTATCACTGGACACACTCTCACTCACACAAACGCACTCTATATGGGGCAATTTGGAGAACTCAATTGACCTTGATCCATGTTTTTGGACTGTGGGAGGAAACCGAAGAACCCGGAGGAAACCCACGCAGACACGGGGAGAACATGGAAACTCCACCCAGATGGGGATTCGAACTGCGAATCTCTAGCGCTGAGAGGAGAACATGCCAAACCACTAAGCCACCGCGCAACTCTATATCCCGCCATCCATTATCTTCAGCTTTATCCTCTATTAGGGTCGCGTGCGGGGGGGGGGTTCTCCATGCCCATCCAGGGGAGAACGTTTCGGGCGCTGGGCAGATACACCCAGGACAGGGGGGCAATATATCACTGGACACACTTTCATTCACACAGACACACTCTATATGGGGCAATTTGGAGATCTCAATTGACCTTGATCCATGTTTTTGGACCGTGGGAGGAAACCGGAGGACCCGGAGGAACCCCACACGGACACGGGGAGAACACGGAAACTCCACCCAGATGGGGCTTCGAACCGGGAATCCCCAGCGCTGAGAGGAGAACATGCTAAACCACTAAGCCACCGTGCCACTCTATTTATCTCAACTTATTATCTTACCCGGGATCCATCCGTAGGTGGGGGGGGGGGGGTTCACTTTTTGGGCACTGGGTACTCACTCAGACACACACACACACACACACACTGTATAGGGGCAATTTAGAGCAGCCAATTCACCTTGAATACATCTTCTTGCACTGTGGCAGACAAGCGGAGACACCCACACGGACCCATGGAGAACATGCAAACTCCACCCAGAAAGGCAAACATGCCTCACTGTGTGGGGGCAACCTGGCGAAGCTGAATTGCCCCCACGCGATCATGTGTAATCTCATGGGATTATTTGTGCAAAATACTCGTAGCCCCCCCCCACCCCCCCCCCACCCCCCCCCCCCCCCCCCCACTCTGCGAACCACCCTAATTAGTGTAATGGCTTAAACGTGGACGTGTGCACTGATTACACCTTTAATGTGCGAGTCTTCACCGCATGCACTTCAGACTGCACGTCCCCCCCCCCCGTGTGCCCCCCCCCCCCCCCGAGCCAATCGATAGAGCCGAGCGGCGCGGCCTGATGGATAATGATATTGACATCGATCGTGTAAATCCTCTTCCCCGTCCGGCTTCCGACGTCCCCGGACGGATCGAGGGGCGGGGCCTATCCCGGCACTTCGGCCCCGGAGAGGGACGGAGACGCCGGCTTCCGCCGACAGATACCCGCACCGAGCGCTCACCTTCAGGGAGGTGCAGGCGGGGAGAACATGCCCTTCGTTACCGAGGAGCGGGAGTGAGCGGAGGAACAATGAAGAACGGTGGGGGTGGGGGTGTGTGTGGGGGGGGGTGGGGGTGCACCCCCATAGTGATGGGACAAGATTTATAGCTACATGCTATCTTCCCATTGGTGTATGGAGGCGCTGTTTTAATTACGCCGCTAACGCGCACATTAATTCTCCGTAATTGGACGGCAGTGACCTTTACGTTGCCGTAGTAACCCCTGAATAACTGATACAGAACCGGTCAAAGGGTTTGGACACGCCCCCCCCACCCCCCCCCGTTTACCATATGGATGGACTTTGTAGTTCTACAATTCCAGACTGTAGTCCATTGTTGGTTCTCTGTTGGTCAGCAGCATCACAGAAGGAGAGAGAGAGACACTGAGAGTAAGAGAGACACACACACCGAAAGAGAGACACACAGAGAGAGAGAGAGACACAGAGAGAGAGAGAGAGAGAGAGACACCGAGAGAAAGAGACAAACCGAGAGAGAGAGAGAGAGACACTGAGAAAGAGAGACACCGAGAGAAAGAGAGATGTACTGAGAGAAGGAGAGAGAGAGACACTGAGAATAAGAGACACTGAGAGAGACACACACACCGAGAGAGAGAGACACAGAGAGAGAGAGAGAGAGACAAACCGAGAGAGAGAGAGACACTGAGAGAGAGAGACACCGAGAGAAAGAGACAAACCGAGAGAGAGAGAGAGAGACACTGAGAAAGAGAGACACCGAGAGAAAGAGAGATGTACTGAGAGAAGGAGAGAGACACTGAGAGTAAGAGACACTGAGAGAGACACACACACCGAGAGAGAGAGACACAGAGAGAGAGAGAGAGAGACAAACCAAGAGAGAGAGAGACACCGAGAGAAAGAGAGACACACTGAGAGAAGGAGAGAGAGAGACACTGAGAGTAAGAGAGACACTAAGAGTGAGACACACACACCGAGAGAGAGACACACCGAGAGAGAGACACACACACACTGAGAGAAAGAGAGACACACACAGAGAGAGGGAGACACACTGAGAGTGAGACACACACCGAGAGAGACACACACACACTGAGAGAGAAAGAGAGACACACACACCGAGAGAGAGACACACACTGAGAGAGAGAGACACACACTGAGAGAGAGAGAGAGAGAGACACACAGAGAGAGGGAGACACACAGAGAGAGACACACACACCGAGAGAGAGACACACACTGAGAGAGAGAGACACACACTGAGAGAGAGAGAGAGAGAGAGAGAGACACACAGAGAGAGGGAGACACACAGAGAGAGACACACACACAGAGAGAGAGACACACACACTGAGAGAGAGTGAGGAACACGGCGCTCTTTAGGACCTCACATTCAGGACACTTCAAACAAATCCATCCCTCTCTTTAGCACCGAGCCGGGGGCAGCGATCGATACACCCGAACCTCCACAGAGCCCCGTACCTCCTAAAGATTTTCAGTCCAGACTTAAAGGCCCTTTTGTTATTTCACCCGCAACAAAAACAAAGAACCTGCGCTCTCGCCACCGGAACCCGCGCTCTCGCCACCGGAACCCGCGCTCTCGCCACCGGAACCCGCGCTCTCGCGACCTGAACCCTCGCTCTCGCGACCGGAACCCACGCTCTCGCACGCGGTCTCTAATCTGCATCACTGAATCCACCGCGCTCTCGCGACCGGAACCCGCGCTCTCGCATGCGGTCTCTAATCTGCATCACTGAATCCACCGCGCTCTCGCACGCGTTCTCTAATCTGCATCACTGAATCCACCGCGCTCTCGCACGCGGTCTCTAATCTGCATCACTGAATCCACCGCGCTCTCGCACGCGGTCTCTAATCTGCATCGCTGAATCCACCGCGCTCTCGCGACCGGAACCCGCGCTCTCGCACGCGGTCTCTAATCTGCATCACTGAATCCACCGCGCTCTCGCGACCGGAACCCGCGCTCTCGCACGCGGTCTCTAATCTGCATCACTGAATCCACCGCGCTCTCGCGACCGGAACCCGCGCTCTCGCATGCGGTCTCTAATCTGCATCACTGAATCCACCGCGCTCTCGCACGCGGTCTCTAATCTGCATCACTGAATCCACTGCGCTCTCGCGACCGGAACCCGCGCTCTCGCATGCGGTCTCTAATCTGCATCACTGAATCCACCTCGCTCTCGCACGCGTTCTCTAATCTGCATCACTGAATCCACCGGATTAGGGTGGTGGATGATTCTCCTCCCCGGTTCCACACTCACTGTGTGTGTTCTCGGTTCCACTGATCATATACATACACCCAGGACAGGGGGGCAATCTATCACTGGACACACACTCACTCACACAGACACACTCTATATGGGGCAATTGACTCAATTGACCTTGATCCATGTTTTCGGACTATGGGAGGAAACCGGAGAACCCGGAGGAAACCCACACGGACGCGGGGAGGACATGGAAACTCCACCCACATTGGGATACGAGCCGGGAATCCCCAGCGCTGAGAGGAGAACATGCTAAACCACTAAGCCACTAAGCCACCGTGCCACCCAGTCCGTGAAGATGCGCCGCTCATATGCATATCCCCCCCACCCACCCACCCACGCACGCCCCCTTCAGGATCGACTGAATACATTCAGCTCCCCCCGCCCCCGACTCTAGAACCCCGAATGCGAGAGTTCTGCACTTCGGAACCGGCAGACGTTTGTTGAAGGCGTACACAGATGATCAATGAGCTGACATTAAGTCAGTGTTTGCCAACACATGCTGTGGGGATCGCACACACACACACTCGCGCACACACACACACACACTCGCACACACACACACACACACACACACACACACACAGACAGAAGTTAAGGGCGTCACGCCGACTCTCGGAACCTCACGTCGTGCAGATTTGGCCTTTGAAAATCTATAAAAGATTAGCGGGCTGTGAAGTGTTCAGCAGAGACGTCTCCGTGACGTCGCCATGACGACCCGACGTTCTGCCGCGGGGAGCCACCGTGTCGGGGGTCGCCGGGGCCCCCCGTTTCCTCCGCATTTGTCTTTTTGATATATGACACTGTATATTAAAACGGCCCCGTAATCCACTCCTGCCCCGCCCCGCCCCGCCCGCCGCAAACGCTGTACTTAGAGGCTGACACTAAAAAAAGCACCACACCGACACGAGGCTCGGGGTGGCTTAGTGGTTTAGCATGTTCTCCTCTCAGCGCTAGGGGTTCCCGGTTCGAATCCCAATCTGGGTGGAGTTTCCACGTTCTCCCCGTGTCCGCGTGGGCTTCCTCCGGGTTCTCCCGTTTCCTCCCACAGTCCAAAAACATGGATTTTTTCTGAGGAGTCACGGTAGTTGTGGCAACCGTTGTTTATGAGGGATTACGGTAGTTGTGGCAAACGTTGTTTATGAGGGATTACGGTAGTTGTGGCAAACGTTGTTCAGGAGGGATTATGGTAGTTGTGGCAACTGCTGTTTTTGAGAGATTCTGCAAGTTGTGGCAACCGTTTTTTTCCGAGGGATTCATTTGGTTGTGGCAACCATTGTTAACAGGGGTATAATAGTAGTTGTGGCAACCTTTGTTTCTGGAGGGTTTTAATAGTTAACATGGGTCTCCTCCGGGTTCTCCCGTTTCCTCCCACAGTCCAA
>JAFMOC010000516.1:20000-87500 GCA_019802505.1 Corydoras sp. C115 | reverse complement strand
GTTGAGTGATGGAGGGGGGGGGGGGGGGGGGGGGTGGGGGGGGTAAAGTAAAGCATTATGCGGGGTGCTTAATTTGGTTAATGAGGCCGAGACGAGGGAAGAAAAAAAAGCCGACCTCATTTGGATTCAGGACTTCATTAGAAAAATGACTTCTGCTGTTTTGATCTTCAGAGAACCGGCGTTCCGGATCTCGGGAACGCCGGCGCCGCCGTAATGAGCGTGACGACGTTCCGATCGGGAACGACGCGGGTAAACAACGGCGGGTCCGCCCGGGAAACGCCGATCCGACGCAACGGGGACCCGAAAAATAGACAAATAAAGGAACTGTTCTGATGGAGGGCGGCTCGGTGGCTTTGTGGTTTAGCATGTTCTCCTCTCAGCGCTGGGGATTCCCGGTTTCCACGTGTCCGCGTGGGTTTCCTCCGGGTTCTCCGGTTTCCTCCCACAGTCCAAAAAACATGGATCAAGTCAGATGAGTTCTCCAAATTGCCCCATGTAGAGTGTGTGTGTGAGTGAGTGTGTTCAGTGATAGGTTGCCCCCCTGTCCTGGGTGTATCTGCCCAGTGCCCGAAACGTTCTCCCCTGGATGGACATGGGGAACCCCCCCCCCCTGAGCATGGGATGGAACCCCCCTCCCTCCAGTAGAGGATAAAGTATGGATGTAATGGATGGATGTTACACACAGGGTGGCATGGTGGCTTAGTGGTTTAGCATGTTCTCCTCTCAGAGCTGAGGATTCCCGGTTCGAATCCCCATCTGGGTGGAGTTTCCATGTTCTCCCCGTGTCTGCGTGGGTTTCCTCCGGGTTCTCCGGTTTCCTCCCACAGTCCAAAAACATGGATCAAGGGCAATTAAACAAGTGTGTGTGCAGTGATTGCCCCCCTGTTTTGGGTGTATCTGCCCGGCGGCCCGGAACGTTCTCCACTTAATGGGCATTAGAACCCCCTCCCATACACATGTCTGCCTGGGGATCCGGGTTTGAATTCTGATCCGGAGTCCTCCCCATCTGAAGTGGGTTTACTTCTGGTTCTCCTGTTTCTCCATGTTCCAAAAACATGGATTCAAGGTGAATTGGCTGCTCTAAATTGCCCCATCTTTGTGCCCTCTCCTGGGTGTATCTCTCTCCCTGGATGGGCATGGGGAACCCCCCTCCCTGACCCGAGTAGAGGGGTAAGTGTACGATAATGAGATGAGATGAGATGCGTCGTCATGCCGACGTCATGCTGATGTCATGTCTTCTTCATGCTGATGTCATGCCTTCGTCATGCCTTCGTCATGCTGATGTCATGCTGATGTCATGCCGACGTCATGCCGACGTCATGCTGATGTCATGCCGACGTCATGCTGATGTCATGCCGACGTCATGCTGATGTCATGCTGACGTCATGCTGATGTCATGCCGACGTCATGCTGATGTCATGCCGACGTCATGCTGATGTCATGCCGACGTCATGCCGATGTCATGCTGATGTCATGCCGACGTCATGCTGATGTCATGCTGATGTCTTGCCGATGTCATGCTGATGTCATGCTGATGTCATGCCGACGTCATGCTGATGTCATGCTGATGTCTTGCCGACGTCATGCTGATGTCATGCCAAGGTCATGCCGATGTCATGCCGACGTCATGCCGACGTCATGCCGACGTCATGCTGATGTCATGCCTTCGTCATGCCTTCGTCATGCTTATGTCATGCCAAGGTCATGCCGACATCATGCTGATGTCATGCCAAGGTCATGCCGACGTCATGCTGATGTCATGCCTTCGTCATGCCGACGTCATGCTGATGTCATGCCAAGGTCATGCCGATGTCATGCCGACGTCATGCCGATGTCATGCCGACGTCATGCCGACGTCATGCTGATGTCATGCCTTCGTCATGCTTATGTCATGCCAAGGTCATGCCGACATCATGCTGATGTCATGCCGACGTCATGCCGATGTCATGCCGACGTCATGCCGACGTCATGCCTGCGCGCCCTTTAGAAAACCCGCTGAATGAAACGTCCACTTTTCGACCAGAACCCCCGGAGATCGAGCTGCCAGAAAGTCTCTCCGTTTAAAAAACCCTCGCACAACTACATCTGAGTTACCCCCCCCCGCCTACCCCCCCCCCCACCTCCCTCCTCCACTATTCCATTATAAAGAACTCAGAGTATAGAGAGAAAGTTCTAGGGGACGCCCGAGGGGAGACGGAGCCGAGTCGGTGGCTCCTCACGTCGCGCCTCACCTCTCTGCGAGAGCGTTTTTGATTGGTGGCAGAATGCGAGAGCGGCCTCGTCTTCATTGACATTTGCGAGCGGCGGCCGGGCCGTTTCCCCGGGCGTGACCTCTCTCAGTGTTATTAATAAATGAGACCCGGAGGTTCGGGGTCTGAAGAGTGGCCCTTCATCCTGATTTCCAGCCCATAATGATTTCCCTCCGAGTTCAGGACCCGAGCGCGAGCGAAATAACGAGCGCCGGTCATTACGGCCAATTACGGCTCCCGCCCGGACCGTCGCCCGGACCGTAACGCATCCAAATGTGCGGCCCGTGTCGGAACCGCCGAGCCGGCCCTCTCCTGCGGGGGGCGCAGCAGGTGCCCGGCGTCGCCGGGGCCCGACGTTTCTTCACACTAATTCGTAATCCATTTAAAGATCTGAGAATGAGAAATGAAAGAGAGCTGGTTCTCCCCGGAGAACGATCCGATCGATACGCCGGGCGCGGTGCAATTATTCACCGCGTTCTCGCCGTTCTCCTGTCTCTGGATTTCATTCTGCGGAATTAATGCTGGACTGAAGTGGACGGAACCGGTGATGGATTTAAATATTACCTTAGAAAAAAAGAAAATTATCATTATAAATTACATGGGCGGCACGGTGGCTTAGTGCTTTAGCATGTTCTCCTCTCAGTGCTAGGGGTTCCAGGTTCGAATCCACATCTGGGTGGAGTTTCCATGTTCTCCCCGTGTCCGCATGGGTTTCCTCCGGGTTCTCCGGTTTCCTCCCACAGTCCAAAAACATGGATCAAGGTCAATTAAATTCTCCAAATTGCCCCATAGAGAGTGTGTATGTGTGAGTGAGTGTGTGCCCAGCGATGTATTGGCACCCTGTCCTGGGTGTATCTGCCCAGAGCCCGAAACGTTCTCCCCTGGATGGGCATGGGGAACCCCCCATCCCCCCGCAACCCTAATATAGGATAAAGCTGAATGGGTGGATGGATAATAATAATAATAATAAAAAAAAAAAAAATAAAAAATAAAAAAAAATATATATATATAATAAAATGTAAATATAAAAATGTAATAGCAAAAAAAACTATATTTAAAAAAATATTATATATATATATATATTCATCCATCCATTGTCTTCCGCTTTATCCTCTATTAGGGTCGCAGTGGGGTTCCCCATGCCCATCCAGGGGAGAACGTCTCGGGCGCTGGGCAACCTTTTGCTGGACACACACTCACTCACACATGCACACTCTATATGGGGCAATTTTGTAGAATTCAATTGAGTTGATCCATGTTTTTGGACTGTGGGAGGAAACCGGAGAACCTGGAGGAAACCCACACAGACACGGGGAGAACATGGAAACTCCACCCAGATGGGGATTCGAACCGGGAATCCCTAGCACTGAGAGGAGAACGTGCTGACCACTAAACCACCGTGCCGCCTATATATATATATATATATATATATATATATATATATATATATATATATATATATATATATATAAATAATATAATACAATATAAAAATTTTATACAGCAGAGTATAATAAAAAATATAAATATAAAATATAATAGCAATAAAAAAAAAAAATATATATATATATATATAAAATATAGCAGCAGTGAGATGGTGTCTGTTGGAGAAATGTGGTGGTGTCGCAGTGTTGATGGAGAGGGTCTGTTAATTTTGGGTGGAGTTCAGGAGTCTTGGTGTTTCTCAGTCTTAATGTTCTGCATTTAATGCTTCACAGTCTCAGTCTGAGGGCAGCGGGGCAAATATTTGTGTGTTCTGGGTGAGAGGGGTCCTTCATGATGCAGGTGAGGAGGCTCCGCTCCTGAATCTGGAGGTGTAGACGTCGGTGATGGCGTGGAGTCTGATGTTGACCTCCTGTTCGTGTGAGACCTGTTTAAATAGCCGAGCCGATGAGCTTGATGATGATGCTTTGGCAGCTCTGACCGGGAGTGACCATCACCTGCAGCCTGCCGCGGTCACTCTAATTTACCCAGCAGCCCCTGCTGCAGGCTGGCTCACGCTCTGCTTGTTGAGAAGGTGATGCAGGATGTATTTTCAGGAAATGAGGCATCTGAGGATTCATTAAAGGCTGACTGGACTGCTGGGTGGGCTTGTCAGACTAATGCCACAGCTAATTAACGTACAAGAACACACACACACACACACACACACACACACACACACACACACACACACACACACACACCCAATTGTTTGTATGTAGGAGAGTTCTCAGGCTTGATGGTGGAGCTCTGAAAAGCTGCACAGATCAGCAGAATCCATTCATCCATTATCTTCTGCTTCATCCTCTACTAGGGTCATGGGGGGGGGGGGGTTCCCCATGCCCATCCAGGGGAGAACGTTTCGGGCGCTGGGCAGATACACCCAGGACACGCTGGACACACACTCACTCACACAGACACACTCTATATGGGGCAATTTTGGAGAATTCAATTGACTTGATCCATGTTTTTGGACTGTGGGAGGAAACCGGAGAACCCGGAGGAAACCCACGTGGACACGGGGAGAACATGGAAACTCCACCCAGATTGGGATTCGAACCGGGAATCCCTAGTGCTGAGAGGCGAACATGCTAAACCACTAAACCACCGTGCCGCCAATTTGGAGAACTCAATTGACCTTGATCCATGTTTTTGGACTGTGGGAGGAAACCGGAGAACCCGGAGGAAACCCACACGGACACGGGGAGGACATGGAAACTCCACCCAGGTGGGGATTCGAACCGGGAATCCTTAGCGCTGAGAGGAGAACATGCTAAACCACTAAGCCACCCACTTATATTATACAGTATGAGTCAAAACCTAGGCCACGCCCTCTTTCTGCCCCACTGTGCAGATGGACTTTGTAGTTCTCCAATTGCAGACTGTAGTCCATCTGTTTGTTCTACAGTACATACTGTGTACGTCCCCTTTACTCTGTTTTAATGCTCAGAACCCCAATAGTACCACCACAGAGCAGGGGTTATTGGGTGGGTGCATTAGTTCCTATCCCAGCAGTGTCACTGAGGTGGAGAACTGAACCTCCAGCAGCACTGCTGCACTAGAACCCCCCTCACCACATCAGTGTCACTGCAGAACCGACAAGAAACAATCCACCACCCAAATGATACCTGTTCTGTGATGCTGCTGACCAACAGAGAACCAACAGAGAACCAACAATGGACTACAGTCTGGAATTGTAGAACTACAAAGTCCATCTATATACATCTAAAAATGTATGCGGTTCTGTTATTGTTCTTTGGTTTAAATGGTGTGTATGAGGACAGGACTTGGTGACGTGTCCGTTCTTCTGTCAGGAGAACAATAAATGACTAAACAAACAGCGGGTTCCGTGGCGTAAACAAACTCAAGCTCAGCGTGCCGTCGGCGTGACGCTTACTCAGCACTTTGGCTCCGTAATGAACTCTGAAGAGACGCACAGATCGCGTGAGTCAGGTTCTCCACCTGAGAGAACACATGGAGAACGCCTCTGTGTGGGGCGTGTGGGGTGTGTGTGTGTGTGGGGGGGGGTGTATCGGGCGTATATACCATCATGGGGCCCGAAACCTGTTTGCACACACACACAGTGGGAACCTCGTGTAGCTGTGAGGACGTCACGCTGTTCCACAGTGGAACTCACACAGTGGAACAGTTTTAGAGTGAGATCATGTTGTGAAGAGGCGCTCTGCGTTCTGTGGAACCGCCCTGACACACTTTGTAGGGGCAATTTAGAGCAGCCAGCTTACCTTGAATCCATGTTTTCGGACTGAGGGAGCAGAACCTGACGGAAAGCCATCCAGACGTGAGGAGAACGTGGAAACTCCACCCAAATTGGGGTTCGAACCTGGTGGGTGTGGTATTCACACACACCACACTATATAGGGGCAATTTAGAGCAGTCATTTTACCTTAAATCCACGTTTTGGGACTGTGAGAGGAAACCGGAGAACCTGAAGGAAACCCACATGAACATGGAAAGGAAACTCCACCCAGATCGGGATTCGAACACACAGTATATGGGGCAATTAAGAGCAGCTAATTCACCTTAAATCCATGTTTTCCTTGGTGGAAATCTACGCAGACATTGGTAGAACATGCAAAGTCCATCAGAACATGGACACACACACACCATATAGGGGCAATTTTGGCAGCCAGTGTGTTTGTGTGTGTGTGTGTGTTTGTTTTTGTTTGTGTGTGTGTGTGTGGGTGTGTATGTTTGTGTTTGTTTGTGTGTGTGTGTCTGTGTGTGTCGGTGTGTTTGTGTGTTTGTGTCTGTTTGTGTGTGTGTGTGTGTGTTTGTGTGTGTGTGTGTGTGTTTGTGTGTGTGTTTTTGTGTGTGTGTCTGTGTTTGTTTGTGTGTGGGTGTGTCTGTGTGTTTGTGTCTGTGTGTGTGTGTTTGTGTGTATGTTTGATTTTGTGTGTGTTTGTGTCTGTGTGTATGTTTGTGTTTGTGTTTGTGTGTCTGTGTGTTTGTGTGTGTGTGTGTGTGTGTTTGTGTGTTTGTGTGTATGTTTGATTTTGTGTGTGTTTGTGTCTGTGTGTATGTTTGTGTTTGTGTTTGTGTGTCTGTGTGTTTGTGTGTGTGTGTGTGTGTGTTTGTGTGTTTGTGTGTATGTTTGATTTTGTGTGTGTGTGTGTCTGTGTGTATGTTTGTGTTTGTGTTTGTGTGTCTGTGTGTTTGTGTGTGTGTATGTTTGTGTTTGTGTGTCTGTATGTTTGTGTTTGTGTGATTACCGTGCTGGGTCTGAGATGCGGGGCGGGGCTAAATGGGATTTGTGTGGGTGTGAGAGCTGATTGGCTGATCTGCCCTTTCACTGAATGTATCGTCAATAATGATCCTCACCGTCAGTGAGGTTCTGCCTCACCATTAGAACATTAACCTCCAACCCTCTGATCTTTACTGAGGAACATGTGTCAGAGCCCGTCTGCAAGTCATGCTGCAGTGTGTGTGTGTGTGTGTGTGTGTGTGTGTGTGTGTGTGTGTGAGTGTGTGTGTGTTTCTGTGTGTGTGTGAGTGTGTGGGTGTGAGTGTGTGTGTGTGTGTGTGTGTGTGTGAGTGTGTGTGTGTTTCTGTGTGTGTGTGTGAGTGTGTGGGTGTGAGTGTGTGTGTGTGTGGGGTGTGTGTGTGTGGGTGTGTTAGTGTGTGTGTGTGTGAGTGTGTGTGTATATGTTTGTGTGTGTGTGTGTGTTTGTGTGTGTGTGTGTGTGACTGTGTTTGTGTGTGTGTGTGACTGTGTTTGTGTGTGTGTGTGTGTTTGTGTGTGTTTGTGTGTGTGTGTGTGTGTGTGTATGTATGTTTGTGTGTGTTTGTGTGTGTTTGTGACTGTGTGTTTGTGTGTGTGTGTGTGTGTGTGTGTGTGTGTGTGTGTGTGTGTGTGTGTGTGTGTGCACGCTTAAATACACTAGTCCCTTTCTGGTTTCCCGGTGTTTGCGATGATGCTTGGTGTAAACATTGATTTACGTCAACCGTGCACCGCGGCAACGTAATCAACGTAATCAACGTAATCAACGTAATCAACGTAATCAACGTAATCAATGTAATCAACGTAATCAACGTAATCAACGTAATCGCGTCAATAAAATGAAAATGAGCCTAATGAAAGGATTTCATTTACTAATAATTTACTGATCGTAATCGATAATTTTCTAAAAATGTACTTATCGTAATTGATTACGAAGCTACGTCGATGTACATATCGTCGTCGTCGCGTCAACAAAATGGTGGCGCCTACCAAAAAGATTCATTTAACTTATTGTAATATGTTATTTACTAATAATTTACTTATCGTAATCAATAATTTACTTATCGTAATCAATAATTTACTTATCGTAATCAATCATTTACTAATAATTTACTTATCGTAATCAATAATTTACTTATCGTAATCAATAATTTACTTATCATAATCAATCATTTACTTATCGTAATTAATAATTTACTTATCGTAATCAATCATTTACTAATAATTTACTTATCGTAATCAATAATTTACTTATAGTAATCGATTACAAAAATACGTCGATGTGTGTAACTTCCGTCGTCGCGTCAACAAAATGGTGGCACCTACCGAAAAACTTCATGTACTAATAATTTACTTATCGTAATCACCAAATTACTAATAATTTACTGATCGTAATCGCTAAATTACTAATAAATTACTTACTATAATCGATTATGGAGCTACATCGATGTGCATAATTTACGTCGTAAACAAAATGGTGGCGCCTACAATAAAAATTAATTCAACTTATTGTAATTGATAATTTTCTAATCATTCACTGATCGTAATTGATTACGAAGCTACGATGTACATATCGTCGTCGTCGCGTCAACAAAATGGTGGCGCCTACCAAAAAGATTCAGCTAACTTATCGTAATATATTATTTACTAATAATTTACTTATCGTAGTCAATCATTTACTAATAATTTACTTATTCATATAATAATAACTAACTTATCGTAATCGCCAATTTACTAATAATTTACTTATTATAATCGATTACGGAGCTACGTCGATGTACATATGGTCGTTGTCGCGTCAACAAAATGGTGGCGCCTACCAAAAAGATTCATTTAACTTATCGTAATATATTATTTACTAATAATTTACTTATCTTAATCGATAATGTACTAATAATGTACTTATCGTAATCAATAATTTACTAATAATTTACTTATCGTAATCGCCAATTCACTAATAATTTACTTATTATAATCGATTACGGAGCTACATCGATGTGCATAATTTACGTCGACCCGTCAACATAATGGCGGCGCCTACCGTAAAACTTCATGTACTAATAATTTACTTATCGTAATCGCTAATTTACTAATAATTTACTTATCGTAATCGCTAATTTACTAATAAGTCACTTATCGTAATCGATTGCGAAGCTACGTGGTTGTGCAGGTTTTGGAAACCTCCGCAGGGTCCTAAAGAGTTGAATGTTGTGATCGAAACAACGGTGTGGACAAACACACACACACACACACACACGCACACACACACACACACACACACACACACACACACACACACACACACACTACCCGTGGCTGGTTCGTGATGATGTCACGGCGTCTGATCTGAGTGGCAGCAGTAGAACGGCAGCTGGGTGGAGGATGCCGTGAGAACGTTCTACAAGCCTCAGAACAAAAAGAACAAAGTTTTCCAATTAACACCCCCCCTCCCCCCCCCCCCCCCCCCCCCCCCCCCCGAAGTCATTTACGGTTGCGTTTGTTCTGCCGAAAAAGCTATTGTGTATTCTGATCCGGCTTCAGCTAAGTGCCCTAATGAGATCAGATATTTATTAATTAGCTCTGCTAATTAAGATGAATTAAGCCGTTTTCTTAATGAAGTGACTCTGCTTTCATCAGTTTCAGTCGGGAGGAGGCGGTTACCATGACGACCGGGCCGTTAATGTGCGCCGCGAATGAACGGCGTCCTAATGCTGCTGCCTTCGTGTGTAACGTGTGTGTAACGTGTGTGTAACGTGTGTGTAACGTGTGCGTAACGTGTGCGTAACGTGTGGTGCAGTAGCACTGCCCGTCGCACGGTGGCGCTCTTTTTAACCGTTGTAAGACTCGAGGGGGGGGGGGGGTGCCGGATATGATAATGATCCATCCATCCATTATCTTCTGCTTTATCCTCTATTGGGGGGGGGGGGGGGGGGGGGTTTGGAGAACTCAATTGGAGAACTCAATTGACCTTGATCCAAGTTTTTGTACTGTGGGAGGAAACCGGAGAACCCGGAGGAAACCCACGCGGACACGGGAAGAACATGGAAACTCCACCCAGATGGGGATTCGAACCGGAAATCCCTAGTGCTGAGAGGAGAACATGCTAAACCACTAAGCCACCGTGCCGCCCCCTTTATTATATATCCATTCATTATCTTCCGCTTTATCCTCTATTAGGGTCGTGGGGGGGGGGGGTTCCCCATGTCCATCCAGGGGAGAACGTTTAGGGCGCTGGGCAGATACACCCAGGACGGGGGGGGCAATCTATAGCTGGACACACACTCACTCACACACACACACACACTCTATATGGGGCATTTTCATCCATCCATTATCTTCCGCTTTATCCTCTATTAGGGTCGTGTGTGGGGGGGGGGGGGTTCCCCATGTCCATCCAGGGGAGAACGTTTCCGGCGCTGGGCAGATA
The DNA here is from genome assembly GCA_019802505.1 of Corydoras sp. C115. Taxonomy (NCBI): domain Eukaryota; kingdom Metazoa; phylum Chordata; class Actinopteri; order Siluriformes; family Callichthyidae; genus Corydoras; species Corydoras sp. C115. Next base: position 77,104 of record JAFMOC010000516.1, on the reverse strand, counting down.
GACCCAGGACAGGGGGGCAATCTATCGCTGGACACACACTCACTCACACACACACACACATGCACTCTATATGGGGCATTTTCATCCATCCATTATCGGGGGGGGTTCTCCATGCCCATCCAGGGGAGAACGTTTTGGGCGCTGGGCAGATACACCCAGGACAGGGGGGCAATCTATAGCTGGACACACACAGACACACTCTATATGGGGCAATTTGGAGAATTAAATAGCACTTGATCCATGTTTTTGGACTGTGGGAGGAAACCGGAGAACCCGGAGGAAACCCACGCGGACACGGGGAGGACATGGAAACTCCACCCAGATTGTGCTCCTTTAATGATGTTTGTTTGCTGGAACCCGCGAGGTTCTCGGCGCCTCCGCGTGGGATCGATCCCGTCTCCTGATTGGTTGTGCTCCGTCCCTCAGGTTCTGCGTTCGTGATGGTCAACACGTCGGGTCGTTACGCCGGTCAGCGGGCGCAGCTGCTGAGCCCTCAGCTGACCGAGAACGACACCCACTGCGTCACCTTCCAGTACCTCGTCTCGGGACGCGAGGGGGGCAGTCCGGGGCACCTCAACATCTACATCAGGGAGAACAACAGCCCCGTCGGACTGCCCGTGTGGAACACGTCGGGACCGGTCAGCCGCAGCTGGAACCAGATGGAACTGGCCATCAGCACCTACTGGCCCAGTTTCTATCAGGTAAGAGCTCGTCTCGTTATCTCATTCTAATTATCACACACAGATACACTATGGGGCAATTTAGAGCAGCCAATTCACCTTGAATCCATGTTTTTGGACTGGGCATGCCATTCAGGAGAAATGCCAGGCGGCGGATGCACACTTACACACTCAGTATACCCTTTAGAGCAGCCACTTCACCTTGAATCCATTGCTTGGCACACACACACACACAGATACACTATGGGGCAATTTAGAGTAGCCAATTCACCTTGAATGCATGTTTTTGGACTGTGGGTGGCAAACCCCAGGACAGGGCGCCTGTCCATTTCTGGGCACACACACACAGATACACTATGGGGCAATTTAGAGCAACCAATTCACCTTGAATCCATGTTTTTGGACTGGGCATGCCATTCAGGAGAAATGCCAGAACGTTTCAGGCGGCGGATGCACACTTACACACTCAGTATATCCTTTAGAGCAGCCACTTCACCTTGAATCCATTGCTTGGCACACACACAGATACACTATGGGGCAATTTAGAGTAGCCAATTCACCTTGAATGCATGTTGCATGTTTTTGGACTGTGGGTGGCAAACCCCAGGACAGGGCGCCTGTCCATTTTTGGGCACACACACACAGATACACTATGGGGCAATTTAGAGCAACCAATTCACCTTGAATCCATGTTTTTGGACTGGGCATGCCATTCAGGAGAAATGCCAGAACGTTTCAGGCGGCGGATGCACACTTACACACTCAGTATATCCTTTAGAGCAGCCACTTCACCTTGAATCCATTGCTTGGCACACACACACACACACAGATACACTATGGGGCAATTTAGAGTAGCCAATTCACCTTGAATGCATGTTTTTGGACTGTGGGTGGCAAACCCCAGGACAGGGCGCCTGTCCATTTCTGGGCACACACACACACAGATACACTATGGGGCAATTTAGAGCAACCAATTCACCTTGAATCCATGTTTTTGGACTGGGCATGCCATTCAGGAGAAATGCCAGAACGTTTCAGGCGGCGGATGCACACTAACACACTCAGTATATCCTTTAGAGCAGCCACTTCACCTTGAATCCATTGCTTGGCACACACACACACACACAGATACACTATGGGGCAATTTAGAGTAGCCAATTCACCTTGAATGCATGTTTTTGGACTGTGGGTGGCAAACCCCAGGACAGGGCGCCTGTCCATTTCTGGGCACACACACATAGATACACTATGGGGCAATTTAGAGCAACCAATTCACCTTGAATCCATGTTTTTGGACTGGGCATGCCATTCAGGAGAAATGCCAGAACGTTTCAGGCGGCGGATGCACACTTACACACTCAGTATATCCTTTAGAGCAGCCACTTCACCTTGAATCCATTGCTTGGCACACACACACACACACACACAGATACACTATGGGGCAATTTAGAGTAGCCAATTCACCTTGAATGCATGTTTTTGGACTGTGGGTGGCAAACCCCAGGACAGGGCGCCTGTCCATTTCTGGGCACACACAGATGCACTATGGGGCAATTTAGAGCAACCAATTCACCTTGAATCCATGTTTTTAAACTGGGCATGCCATTCAGGAGAAATGCCAAAACGTTTCAGGCGGCGGATGCACACTTACACACTCAGTATATCCTTTAGAGCAGCCACTTCACCTTGAATCCATTGCTTGGCACACACACACACACACACACACACACACACACACACACACACACACACACACACAGATACACAGATACACTATGGGGCAATTTAGAGTAGCCAATTCACCTTGAATGCATGTTTTTGGACTGTGGGTGGCAAACCCCAGGACAGGGCGCCTGTCCATTTCTGGGCACACACACACACACAGATACACTATGGGGCAATTTAAAGCAACCAATTCACCTTGAATCCATGTTTTTGGACTGGGCATGCCATTCTGGAGAAATGCCAGAACGTTTCAGGCGGCGGATGCACACTAACACACTCAGTATATCCTTTAGAGCAGCCACTTCACCTTGAATACATTGCTTGGCACACACACACACACACACACACACACACACAGATACACAATGTCACGTGAATTTCACGTTCATTTTCAATTGAAGTCTCCAAATTGCCCCCATATAGAGTGTGTTTGTGTGAGTGTGTGTGTGTGTGTGCCCGGTGATAGATTGCCCCCCCCCCCCCCCCCCCCCCCGCGCGACCCTAATATAGGATCCACGTTGTGTTCTGTGTTTCCATTGGACGACATAGACCATGTACAGGTGGAACGTAGAACATTCCCGATTCCCAGACTAATAAGGTGGCGACTGATTAAATACCCCCCCCCCCCCCCCCCCCCCCCCCCCCCCCCCCCCGGCGTCGTTCTGTTGGCTCCGCCCTCGTTCTCCGTGATGAACCGGCGGGATTTATTATTTATCTATAATGGACAACGCCTTCCCAATCGGACGGGATCGCACCTCGCAGAATCCCATCTGCACTCGTCCCTTCATGTTCTCACCTGCCCCCCCCACCCCCCCCCTGCCCCCCCTGCCCCCCCCCCCCCCAAATCTACTCCTCTCACCCCGCTCTCCCATTCTCCCCTCTGCCTGCTTCTTTTTCCCAATAATGAGCGCCGACCCCCCCCGCCCCTCGCCCTCACACACACCACCCCCCCCAAACCACCCCCCGCCCCCGCCCCCGCCCCCCCACCCCCGGTATATTAGAACAAAAAAAAAAATTACATTCTCTCCCGGTTTCATTTTCACGTATGTCAGGTTCCGCCGGGAGAGGCCCGGATTCGCACTCGCCCGCTTATTAGGCGTCCTGCCTCCGGGGAGCGCCAGCCGTCCGGTGTTAATTGGCAAAGCGGGACCCTCTCACCTCAGAAAGGGGAGGTTCGCTCTGCCAAATTAGCCCATTAGAACCGGGGCAGCCGGACAGGTCGTAATGGAACATGGCAGGTACATGAGCTTGATTAGAACGGCTCCGGCTTGTTTATTGATGTTGCAGCACGTTCTGCGTTCCACTGCGGCGGGCGGGCGGGCGGGCGGTGGAGGAAGATCTGCACCATCGAGGAACCCGTTCTGTCCAAAGTCCTCAATCTGGAACAATAGAACCCGTAGTTCCGTTCCTTAGATCCGATTGGCTGAGCCCTTTGTGTGTTCCTCATGCCCGTCTTGGGGAGAAAGTTTCGGGTTTGGGTTTGGGGCGCCAGTCCATCGCTGTGCACACAGCCATAGGGGCAAATTACCCTGAATCCATGTCTTTGGACTGTGGGGGCAAACCTCAGGACAGGGCACCTGTCCATTTCTGGGCACACACACACACACACACACACAGATACACTATGGGGCAATTTAGAGCAGCCAATTCACCTTGAATGCATGTTTTTGGACTGTGGGCAGCAAACCCCAGGACAGGGCGCTGTCCATTTCTGGGCACACACACACACACACACACACACACACGGATACACTATGGGGCAATTTAGAGCAACCAATTCACCTGTCCTGGGGTTTGCTGCCCACAGTCCAAAAACATGCATTCAAGGTGAATTGGCTGCTCTAAATTGCCCCATAGTGTATCTGTGTATGTGTGTGTGTGTGCCCAGAAATGGACAGATGCCCTGTCCTGGGGTTTGCCGCCCACAGTCCAAAACATGCATTCAAGGTGAATTGGCTGCTCTAAATTGCCCCATAGTGTATCTGTGTGTGTGTGTGTGTGTGTGTGTGTGCCCAGAAATGGACAGGCGCCCTGTCCTGGGGTTTGCCGCCGACAGTCCAAAAACATGCATTCAAGGTGAATTGGCTGCTGTAAATTGCCCCATAGTGTATCTGTGTGTGTGTGTGTGTGTGTGTGTGTGTGTGTGTGTGTGTGCCCATAAATGGACAGGCGCCCTGTCCTGGGGTTTGCCGCCCACAGTCCAAAAACATGGATTCAAGGTGAATTGGCTGCTCTAAATTGCCCCATAGTGTATCTGTGTGTGTGTGTGTGTGTGTGTGTGTGTGTGTGTGTGCCCATAAATGGACAGGCGCCCTGTCCTGGGGTTTGCCGCCCACAGTCCAAAAACATGGATTCAAGGTGAATTGGCTGCTCTAAATTGCCCCATAGTGTATCTGTGTGTGTGTGTGTGTGTGTGTGTGTGTGTGCCCATAAATGGACAGGCGCCCTGTCCTGGGGTTTGCCGCCCACAGTCCAAAAACATGGATTCAAGGTGAATTGGCTGCTGTAAATTGCCCCATAGTGTATCTGTGTATGTGTGTGTGTGTGTGTGTGTGTGTGTGTGTGTGTGTGTGCCCAGAGATAGACAAGCTCCCCGTCCTGGAGTTTGCCACCCACAGTCCAAAAACATGGATTCAAGGTGAATTGGGTGCTCTAAATTGCCCCATAGTGTATCTGTGTGTGTGTGTGTGTGTGTGTGTGTGTGTGTGTGTGTGGGCCCAGAGATAGACAAGCGCCTCGTCCCGGGGTTTGCTGCCCACAGTCCAAAAACATGCATTCAAGGTGAATGGGCTGCTGTAAATTGCCCCATAGTGATTCTACACTATAACTACTACACCACTGTGCTGTACAGATAGATATACATTAATACATTGTGCCTATCTCTCTCTCTCTCTCTCTCTATCGCTCGCTCGCTCGCTCGCCCCTTATTACCACATTAACAGCAGCAAACACAATCAAATAAATAGCGATGCAGTTCTGGGATTCAGGATCGCAGGGGTGTGTGCGATTCATGCCTTGTTGTTCGCATTATGCATTTTTAATGCTATTAATACTCTAAAAATATGAGCGCTCGGGTTTTTAGCGCCGCCGTTGCTGTGGGAGATGAACTGGCGTGTTGCGCTGCAGTCTTCTTTTGATTCAGCTCGTAATATCGCTGCTGTTCCGGCGCCGGACCCCGGGCCCCGGGCCCCAGAGCTGCATCCCACCGGCGGCTCGAGACCCAACCGGCGTTCATTAAAAATACATCACGGCATCGGATCGTGTGCGATCCGGAGATTACGCTCCAGCAGGGGCAGAACACCGCTGCGCTCGCCGCCTCAGTCTCCGGCCGGGGGGCGCCGTGTGATTTACGCTCGGTTCCCACTGCAGAACCTCAGAGGACGCTCGCATGAGCTTCTCAGGGCTTGACGGGAACCTTCTAATCCTCTAAATGCTTCATGGGTGCGTTTTGTAACATAATGTAACGAACAATAAACCAATCGGCGTATTTTAAGAGCCAGGTGGCGCTCTGACTTTGGAGGGTTGCTATTTCAACGCTGAAGTTGATTAAGATCATTTATGGATTGTCGTTTTTATTATTACTATTAATTTAATTATTATTATTATTATTATTAGAATTAATCTCATCACGTTATCTTCCACTTAATACTTTACAAGGGTCACGGTGGGGTTCCCCTTGGAAAACGCACACAGACGGTGTATAGGGGCAATTTAGAGCGTTGAATTTACCTTGTTTTTATACTGTGGGAGGAAACCGGAGAACCCGGAGGAAACCCACATGGACACGGGGAGAACATGGAAACTCCACCCAGATTGGGATTCGAACCTGGAATCCCTAGCGCTGAGAGGAGAACATGCAAAACCACTAAGCCACCGTGTCGCCTAATAATAATAATAATCCATTATCTTCCGCTTTATGGGGCAATTTGGAGAATTCAATTGACCCTGATCCATGTTTTTGGACTGTGGGAGGAAACCGGAGAACCCGGAGGAAACCCACACGGACACAGGGAGAACATGGAAACTCCGCCCAGATTGGGATTCGAACCTGGAATCCCCAGCGCTGAAAGGAGAACATGCTAAACCACTAAGCCACCGTGCCGCTTAATAATAATAATAATAATAATAATAATAATAATAATAATAGGCAGCACAGTGGCTTAGTGGTTTAGCATGTTCTCCTCTCAGCGCTGGGGATTCAGGTTCGAATCCCCATCTGGGTGGAGTTTCCATGTTCTCCCCTTATCCTCGTGGGTTTCCTCCGGGTTCTCCAGTTTCCTCCCACAGTCCAAAAACCTGGATCAAGTCAATTGAATTCTCCAAATTGCCCCATATAGAGTGTGTGTGTGTGTGTGAGTGAGTGTGTGCCCAGCGATGGATTGGCGCCCTGTCTTGGGTGTATCTGCCCAGCGCCCGAGACGTTATCCCCTGGATGGGCATGTGGAACCCCCCCCCCTCTCCCGTGACCCTAGTAGAGGATAAAGTGAAAGATAATGGATGGATGAAATTGCCCCATATAGAGTGTGTCTGTGTGCGAGTGAGTGTGTGTCCAGTGATAGATTGCCCCCCTGTCCTGGGTGTATCTGCCCAGCGCCCGAAACGTTCTCCCCTGGATGGGCATGGGGAACTCCCCCCCCCCCCCCCACAGACCCCAGTAGAGGATAAAGTGGAAGATAATGAATGGATATATAATAAAGGGGACAGCACGGTGGCGTAGTGGTTTAGCATGTTCTCCTCTCAGCACTGGGGATTTCCGATTCGAATCCCCATCTGGGTGGAGTTCCCGCGACCCTAATACAAGATGAAGCGGAAGATAATGAATGAATAATAATAATAATAATAATAATAATAATAATAATCCATTTTATTTATAGCACACGTTACATTTGTGAGGACTCTCAGTGTGAACGTCTTGAAGGCAGATCCCTCACAGGTCAGACGTCCGTGACGCAGGCGCTCCGCTGAAATGAGACGAGAATAGAGGCAGAGCTCCACAGGTCCTCGCCTAATTAGCAAAGTCAGAGTAATTATATGTAACTTTAATTGCACATTATCCCGAGTGATTATCAGAAGGAAACCACCTGCTGCAGCGGACATCGTTTTGTAATTATGGGCTGATTTGCTGTTTTTCTCACTCAGATAAACTCTCTCTCTCTCTCTCTCTGTCTCTCTCTCTCTCTCTGTCTCTCTCTCTCTCTGTCTCTCTCTCTCTCTCTCTCTCTGTCTCTCTGTCTCTCTCTCTCTCTGTCTCTCTCTCTCTGTCTCTCTCTCTCTCTGTCTCTCTCTCTCTCTCTGTCTCTCTCTCTCTCTGTCTCTCTCTCTCTCTCTCTCTCTGTCTCTCTCTCTCTCTGTCTCTCTCTCTCTGTCTCTCTCTCTCTGTCTCTCTCTCTCTCTGTCTCTCTCTCTCTCTGTCTCTCTCTCTCTCTGTCTCTCTCTCTCTCTCTCTCTCTCTCTCTCTCTGTCTCTCTCTCTCTCTCTGTCTCTCTCTCTCTCTCTCTCTCTCTCTCTCTCTCTCTCTCTGTCTCTCTCTCTCTCTCTCTCTGTCTCTCTCTCTCTCTGTCTCTCTCTCTCTGTCTCTCTCTCAATTCAATTCAATTTCAATTTAAAAGCTTTATTTGCATGACAAATTATACATTCGTATTGCACAAAGCTGGTTTACAAAAATAAAATAAAATAAAAATAAAATTAAAACAATAAACAATAAAAACAAATTTACAAAATTACAAGAATGTACATAGTATACAGTGAAATAGTATAATATATACATATATATAAATATTTAAATAAAAGTAGAGGTGTGTGTGTGTGTGTGTGTGTGTGTGTGTGTGTGTGTGTGTGTGTGTGTGTGTGTGTGTGTGTGTGTGTGGTCACTCTCTGTCCCTCTCCTGGTGGCAGGTGTATGTGTACAGTGCTGCCAGTACACAGCTCTCCCTGTGTTCCCCCAGCAGGTGGGGCAGTTTTTGGGTGGGGGTGAGGGAGGTGAAGTTGGGGATGATGTGTGTGAGTTTGTTGTAGTATTTCTCTCTGATGTCGGTGTATCTGGTGCATTCTGTGAGGAAGTGCAGCTCTGTCTCGGTTCTGTTCAGGGGACATCGCTGACACACCCTCTTCTCTCGGGGCAGCCAGGTCTGCCGGCGTCGCCCCGTCTCGATGGCCAGCTGATGAGCGCTGAGTCTGTACCTGGTCAGGGCGTGTCTCGGTCCGGGGTCTCGATGGCCAGCTGATGAGCGCTGAGTCTGTACCTGGTCAGGGCGTGTCTCGGTCCGGGGTCTCGATGGTCAGTTGATGAGCGCTGAGTCTGTACCTGGTCAGGGCGTGTCTCGGTCCGGGGTCCGTCACACGGCTCAGATAGGCTGCCGGTGTGTACGGCCGCTTTAGGGTCAGATAACACTCCATTTTACTCTGGGACTGACTTTCAGTTTCCCACTGCTTTAAGTAATTATCTTTGAGTGTTTGGGTGATTTGGTTGGTCCGAATCGGGACTGAGACTTGACCCTGACCCTGAGTCTGTGGTGTGTGAGTGTGTGTCAGTGTGTGTGTGGTGCTGCAGTGACTCAGGATCAGTTGGATGAGGGGACTGGTGTGTGTGCTCATCTCTTGGGATTGCAGAGCTTTGTAATGATAGGTGTGAGGGTCGCTCTCTTTCAGGTGTTTGTAGAATTTAATTGCCCTTTTTTGTATTTTAATGTTTAGAGGGTAAACGGCCTAATTCTGCCCTGCATGCGTTGTTTGTTGTGTGTCTGTGCACCTTTAAGATTATTTTACAGAAATTCTGCATGCAGGGTCTCAATTGGATGCTTGTCCCATTTGTTGGGTGGTTGCTGAGTCAGCGGACCCCACACCTCACTGCCATACAGGGCAATCGGTTTCAATAACCCCTTCTAATATTTTTAGCCAAATTGGGACTGGAATTTCTACGGGGTTTGTTGTTTTATGGCGTAGAAAGCTCTGCGTGCTTTTTCTCTCAGTTCATTCACTGCCAGGTTGAGTTTGAAGCTTCCAGAGGAGCTGATGGTGAGGCCGAGGTAGGTGTACTGTTTGGCGTGTTGGATTTGCTGTGTTCCTAATGTGAAGGTGTGCTTTGTTCCCTGAGAGCTGGATCTTTTTTGGAAGGTTAGGATTTTGGTTTTCTTGAGGTTAACTGTCAGGGCCCAGGTCTGACAGTACTGCTGCAGCAGGTCCAGGTTCTGCTGCAGACCCTGAGCGGTGGGGGACAGCAGGACCAGGTCGTCTGCGTACAGCAGGAGTTTCACCTCTGAGTGGTGGAGAGTGAGACCGGGTGCTGGAGAACTCTCTAAGGTGGAGGCGAGTTCGTTGATGTATATGTTGAATAATGTGGGGCTTAAGCAGCAGCCCTGTCTCACTCCCCGCCTCTGAGAGAGAAAGTCTGTCCTTTTGTTGCCGATTCTAATTCCGCACGTGTTTCCTGTGTACATGGATTTAATCAGATCGTATGATTTACCCCCCACACATCTCTCTCTTGATTTATGATTTACCCTCTCTCTCTCTCTCTGTCTGTCTCTCTCTCTGTCTGTCTCTCTCTCTCTGTCTGTCTCTCTCTCTGTCTGTCTCTCTCTCTCTCTGTCTCTCTCTCTCTGTCTGTCTCTCTCTCTGTCTGTCTCTCTCTCTCTCTCTGTCTCTCTCTCTCTGTCTCTCTCTCTCTGTCTGTCTCTCTCTCTGTCTGTCTCTCTCTCTCTGTCTGTCTCTCTCTCTGTCTGTCTCTCTCTCTCTCTCTGTCTCTCTCTCTCTGTCTCTCTCTCTCTGTCTGTCTCTCTCTCTGTCTGTCTCTCTCTCTCTCTGTCTCTCTCTCTCTGTCTCTCTCTCTCTCTCTCTCTCTCTCTCTCTTTGTTCATTTTTTTTAATATCTCCTGTTTGTCAGTCGAGCGGCACGGGGGCTTAGTGGTTTAGCATGTTCTCCTCTCAGCGCTAGGGATTCCCTGTTCGAATCCCAATCTGGGTGGAGTTTCCATGTCCTCCCCGTGTCCGCGTGGGTTTCCTCCGGGTTCTCCGGTTTCCTCCCACAGTCCAAAAACATAGATCAAGTCAATTGAGTTCTCCAAATTGCCCCATATAGAGTGTGTCTGTGTGAGTGAGTGTGTGCCCAGTGATAGATTGCCCCCCTGTCCTGGGTCTATCTGCCCAGCGCCCGAGACGTTCTCCCCTGGATGGACATGCATCCTAGTAGAGGATAAGGTGGAGGTTAATGGATGGGTGTTTGTCAGTCATTTCACCATCTCGCCTCATTCCCACATTTCCACTCCATGTCCTCCGTTCCACGTCCTGTAAAGATGGACTTTGGATGGACGTTCTCCAAAGTTCTCCAGAGGGTGGTGCGAACAGCGCAGTGCATCTCCGGGGTTCAGCTCCCAAACCCATCCATCCATCCATCTATTATCTTCTGCTTTATCCTCTACTAGAGTCACGGGGGACGGGGACGGGGAACTGGTGGGTTCCCCATGCTCATCCAGGGGAGAACGTTTCAGACGCTGGGCAATCTATCACTGGGAGCTCCCAAACCTTTGGGATCTATACACACACCGCTGCCTGAGGAAATCTGGAGGTATCATGAAGGAGCCGTTCACCCCAGACACTGCCGGTTCTCGCGGATGCCGAGTGGATGGAGGCTCAGAAGCTTAAAGACCAGAACCAGCCGCTTCAGAGACGCCTTCTTCCCCCAGGCAACCAGGCTGTGGAACGTCCAGTAGAACAGTGTACTGCCCTACAGTGTACTGCACCCCTGCCACCCCCTGGGGGGGGGGGGTTCCCCATGCCCATCCAGGGGAGAACGTCTCGGGCGCTGGGCAGATAAACCCAGGACAGGACGCCAGCAACACCCCAGACATGTCCCAACCACACTTCAGCCATGCCCCAGCCACGTCCCAGCAATGCCCCAGCCACACCCCTGCCACTCCCCAGCAATGCCACAGCAACGCCTCAGCCACGCCCCAGCAATGCCACAGCAACGCCCCAGCAATGCCCCACCCACACCCCAACCACTCCCTAGCCATACCCCAGCAACGCCCCAGCAATACTCCAGCCACGCCCCAGCAACGCCCCAGCAATACTCCAGCCACGCCCCAGCCACTCCCCAGCAATGCCCCAGCCACACCCCTGCCACTCCCCAGCAATGCCACAGCAACGCCTCAGCCACGCCCCAGCCATGCCCCACCCACACCCCACCCACTCCCTAGCCATACCCCAGCAACGCCCCAGCAATACCCGTAGCCACGCCCCAGCCATGCCCCAGCCATGCCCCAGCCATGCCCCAGCAATGCCCCAGCCACGCCCCAGCAATGCCCCAGCCACGCCCCAGCAATGCCCCAGCCATGCTTCAGCCACACCCCAGCAACTTCCTAGCCATGCCCCAGCCATGCCCCAGCAATGCCCCAGCAACTTCCCAGCCACACTTCAGCCACACCCCAGCCACGCCCCAGCCATGACCCAGCAACACCCCAGACATGTCCCAGCGACACCCCAGCCACACCCCAGCCACTCCCCAACCACACTTCAGCCATGCCCCTGCCACTCCCCAGCCACGCCACAGCAACGCCCCAGCAATGCCCCACCCACACCCCAACCACTCCCTAACCACTCCCTAGCCATACCCCATCCACGCCCCAGCAAAGCCCCAGCAATGCCCCAGCCATGCTTCAGCCACACCCCAGCAACTTCCTAGCCATGCCCCAGCAACGCCCCAGCCATGCCCCAGCAACGCCCCAGCAATACCCCAGCCACGCCCCAGCAACGCCCCAGCCATGCCCCAGCAATGCCTCAGCCACGCCCCAGCCATGCCCCACCCACACCCCAACCACTCCCTAGCCATACCCCAGCCACGCCCCAGCCACACTTCAGCCACGCCCCAGCCATGCCCCAGCAACTTCCTAGCCACACCGCAGCCATGCCCCAGCCACACCCCAGCCATTCCTTAGCAATGCCCCAGCCACACCCCAGCCACTCCTAGCCACTCCCCCAGCCACTCCTCCAGCCACACCCCAGCCACTCCTCCAGCCACACCCCAGCCACTCAACTTAACACTCACCCTTCATAGAGACGTTCTAGATTCTCCAACAATAAACCTGACTTTGCAACAACGCCGTCTATTTATAACGGCGATGATCGTGACCGCCGCAGAAATAAAGACTCCTCGTTTCCTTCATCATCATCATCATCAGTAATTAATTCCATTAGCATATTCCGTCTTAACGAACACGTTTGTCCACTGCGATGCTGATGACCGTCGGTCTGCGCGTGGGATAGGACTAATGCACCCACCCAATAACCTCTGCTCTGTGGGGGTACTATTGGGGTTCTGACCATTAGAACAGAGTAAAGGGGACGTACACAGGATCATTTGGGTGGTGGATTAATTATTGTGCTGCTGGACGCGTGTTGTGTGTTGTTTTGTGTTTATTGTCATGAACGTCACTTTAAACTCGGCGATCAGCGTCGAAACAGCGCCGCTCTGGTGGAACCGAAACGTTCGCTCCGCCGCCATTTACAAGACACCGCCGAATGTACGCCAAGGGGCACGATTAAAGCTCCCTGCATGAGTCCCACAGGGGTCGTCTGCACGGTGTGTGTGTGTGTGTGTGTGTGTGTGTGTGTGTGTGTGTGTGTGTGTGGCATTTAGACAGCGTGTGCATTTATCACCATGGTTATGGGCTTTCTCTTTCCTCGGCAGATCGTCTTTGAAGCTGTGACCTCAGGACAGTCTGGCTTGCTGGCCATTAAGGATGTCGTCGTCCAGGGCCATCAGTGTAGTAAGGCCAAATCTTTTGTTGTAACACACACACACACACACACACACACACACACACACACACACAAACACACAGCCTTCTTTTGTACTGATATACAATACTAGTCAAAGGTTTCCTCCACTTATCATAAAGAGGGACTTTGTAGTTCTCCAATTCCAGACTGTAGTCCATTGTTGGTTCTCTGTTGGTTCTGTTGCTTCTCTGTTGGTCAGCAGCATCACAGAACAGGTATCATTTGGGTGGTGGATTGTTTCTGGTCAGTTCTGCAGTGACACTGATGTGGTGAGGGGGGGTTTTAGTGCAGCAGTGCTGCTGGAGGTTCAGTTCTCCAGTTCAGTCACACTGCTGGGATAGGAACTAATGCACCCACCCAATAACCCCTGCTCTGTGGTGGTGCTATTGGGGTTCTGACCATTAGAACAGAGTAAAGGTGACGTACACAGTATGTACTGTAGGACACAAACAGATGGACTACAGTCTGGACAGTCTGGGCACTGGGTATATACATCTAGGACAGGGCACCGATCCATCGCCAGGCATACACACACACACACACACACACGCACTATAGGAGCAGCAAATTCACCTTGAAACCATGTTTTTGGACTGTGGGAGGAAACCGGAGAACCCGTAGGAAACCCACGTGGACACGGGGAGAACATGAAAACTCCACCCAGATGGGGATTCAAACCGGGGATCTCTAGAGCTGAGAGGAGAACATGCTAAACCACCAAGCCACTGTGTTCTGTTGTTGTTGTTCGTCCCCTGTTGGTTCTGTTGGTTCTCTGTTGGTTAGCAGCATCACAGAACAGGTATCATTTGGGTGGTGGATTGTTTCTTGTCGGTTCTGCAGTGACACTGATGTGGTGAGGGGGGTTCTAGTGCAGCAGTGCTGCTGGAGGTTCAGTTCCCCACCTCAGTCACACTGCTGGGATAGGAACTAATGCCCCCACCCAATAACCCCTGCTCTGTGGTGGTACTATTGGGGTTCTGACCATTAGAACAGAGTAAAGGGGACGTACACAGTATGTACTGTAGAACACAAAGTATGTACTGTAGAACACTGCAATTGGAGAACTACAAAGTCCATCTGCACAGGACGTGGAACGGAGAACGTGGACCATAAGTGGAAAAGGGGGCGTGGCCAAACCTTTCCTGTATGTGTGTTTAATTGAAACTCCAGCAGCACAATAATTAATCCACCACCCAAATGATACTGTGTACGTCGCCTTTACTCTGTTCTATGTTTCCATGTTCCATGTTCTCCCCGTGTCCACGTGGGTTTCCTCCGGGTTCTCCAGATTCCTCCCACAGTCCAAAAACATGGTTTCAAGGTGAATTGGCTGTTCCTATATAGTGTGCGTGGGTATATGTCCAGCAATGGATTGACGCCCTGTCCTAGATGTATATACCCAGCACCCAAAACGTTCATGTTCTCAGTTCCACGTCCTGTGCAGATGGACTTTGTAGTTCTCCAATTGTAGACTGTAGTCCATCTGTTTGTGTTCTACAGTACATACTGTGTACGTCCCCTTTACTCTGTTCTAATGGTCAGAACACCAATAGTACCACCACAGAGCAGGGGTTATTGGGTGGGGGGCATTAGTTCCTATCCCAGCAGTGTGACTGAGGTGGAGAACTGAACCTCCAGCAGCACTGCTGCACTAGAACCCCCCTCACCACATCAGATGGACTACAGAATGTAATTGTAGAACTACAAAGTCCATCTCTGTGGGAGGTGGAGGAACAATGAGCACGTTCTGCTTCATTCAGCGTGGAACTGAATCAGCTGAGTCATTTGCATCTGCACAGCGACTGGTCACAGTGATTATTGGTGTAAAGAGACCCTGAAGAGGCTGGGAACGCTTTTCAAAGGAATTAGTAAAGCTGTGATACTCAATTACTCTGTAACGAGCTCTGAGCCAAGAACAACCTGACGAGTAGAACCTTCCGCTGTTTACATCCATCCATCATCTTCTGCTTTATCCTCTATTAGGGTCGTGGGGGGGGGGGGTTCTCCATGCCCATCCAGGGGAGAACGTTTCGGGCGCTGGGCAGATACACCCAGGACAGGGGGGCAATCTATCACTGGACACACACTCACTCACACAAACACTCTATATGGGGCAATTTGGAGAATTCAATTGACCTCGATCCATGTTTTTGGACTGTGGGAGGAAACCGGAGAACCCGGAGGAAACCCACGCAGACACGGGGAGGACATGGAAACTCCACCCAGATGGGGATTCGGACCGGGAATCCCCAGAGCTGAGAGGAGAACATGCTAAACCACTAAGCCACTGTGCCGCCTCCTTAGCTTGGTTCTTTTGTTCATTCATTCATTCATTCATTATCTCCCGCTTTATCCTCTATTGGGGTCGCGGGGGGGGGGGGGGGGGGTTCTCCATGCCCATCCAGGGGAGAACGTTTCGGGCGCTGGGCAGATACACCCAGGACAGGGCGCCAATCCATCGCTGGGCACACACTCACTCACACAGACACACTATGGGGCAATTTGGAGAACTCAATTGACTTGATCCATGTTTTTGGACTGTGGGAGGAAACCGGAGAACCCGGAGGAAACCCACACGGACATGGGGAGGACATGGAAACTCCACCCAGATTGGGATTCGGACCGGGAATCCCCAGAGCTGAGAGGAGAACATGCTAAACCACTAAGCCACCGTGCCGCCCCCTATGTTTTGTTCTTTTGTTCATTCATTCATTCATTGTCTCCAGCTTTATCCTCTATTAGGGTCGGGGGGGGGTTCCCCATGCCCATCCAGGGGAGAACGTCTCGGGCGCTGGGTAGATAGACCCAGGACAGGGCGCCAATCCATCACTGGACACACACTCACTCACACAGACACACTCTATATGGGGCAATTTGGAGAATTCAATTGACCTCGATCCATGTTTTTGGACTGTGGGAGGAAACCGGAGAACCCGGAGGAAACCCACACGGACACGGGGAGAACATGGAAACTCCACCCAGATTGGGATTCGGACCGGGAATCCCCAGAGCTGAGAGGAGAACATGCTAAACCACTAAGCCCCTGTGCCGCCTCCTTTGCTTTGTTCTTTTGTTCATTCATTCTTTCATTCATTCATTGTCTCCTGCTTTATCCTCTATTGGGGTCGCGGGGGGGGAGGGGGTTCTCCATGCCCATCCAGGGGAGAACGTTTCGGGCGCTGGGCAGAAAGACCCAGGACAGGGGGGCAATCTATCACTGGGCACACACTCACTCACACAGACACACTATGGGGCAATTTGGAGAACTCAATTGACTTGATCCATGTTTTTGGACTGTGGGAGGAAACCGGAGAACCCGGAGGAAACCCACGCGGAAACAGGGAGGACATGGAAACTCCACCCAGATTGGGATTCGAACCGGGAATCCCCAGCGCTGAGAGGAGAACATGCTAAACCACTAAGCCACCGTGCCGCCCCCTTTGTTTTGTTCTTTTATTATTTTTATTATTTAATAATATATATATATATTTTTTTTTTTATTTAGTTTTTTTTTCCCCTCGGGCGCAAAAAACGGTCCCATTCATCCCCTATTCATGAACGCAGACGGCACGGCTGCCTCCACGCCGAGGTTCCGTCGCCGCGGCGGGTGGTGGATCCATCATTAAGGCGAAAGAAAGCGCGGATGAGAGGAGCAGGTACAGAGGGAGGGCGGGCGGGCGGGCGGGCGGGCGGGCGGGGGAACGGCGGGTCAGAGTAATAACAGCGCTGCTATTTCCAACAACAAAGTAAGTGATGAAATATTGAACGGCGCTCGACGAGGGAGAGATTGAATTAGCCGCGTTGCCAGGCCTTCGGAGAACGCGCCGCGTATCGATTCAAGGTCGCCTCGGCCCGATTTCCACAAGACGCTGCGAATCAGACGTTAGAACTCCTCGCTCCGTCTCCACGGCTCCCGCATGGCGCCGTCCGTCCGTCCGTCTCCTGCTTCAGAACCCCGCCTCCACCCAAATTCAACACTGTTAACTAGGGCTGCAACTAACGATTATTTTCATAATCGATTAATCGGTCGATTAATCGATTATTTTCATAATCGATTAATCGGTCGATTTATTATTTTTTTTCGATTAATCGACGAATCGGATAAATAAATAAAACATTTCCATGTCTTTACATTTAATCATTCAGCAGACGCTTTTATCCAAAGATGGATGTTTTTCAGTAAATTTATTCTATAGTAGAGTATTATATATAAATATATTCATTCATTCATTATCTCCCGCTTTATCCTCTATTAGGGTCGCGGTGGGGTTCCCCATGCCCATCCAGGGGAGAACGTCTTGGGCGCTGGGCAGATAGACCCAGGACAGGGCGCCGATCCATCGCACCGGAAAACGGAGAACCCGGAGGAAACCCACGCGGACACGGGGAGAACATGGAAACTCCACCCAGATGGGGATTCGAACCGGGAATCCCTAGCGCTGTGAGGAGAACATGCTAAACCACTAAACCACCGTGCCGCCATGTATTATATATAGTAATTTATAAATATGGTAAATATAGTAGTTTATAGTAAAAATTCACACAGCAGCACAGTGGCTTAGTGGTTTAGCATGTTCTCCTCTCAGCGCTAGGGATTCCCGGTTCTAATCCCCATCTGGGTGGAGTTTCCATGTTCTCCCCGTGTCCGCGTGGGTTTCCTCCGGGTTCTCCGGTTTCCTCCCACAGTCCAAAAAACGTGGATCAAGTCAATTGAAATCTCAAAAATTGCCCCATATAGAGTGTGTTTGTGTGAGTAAGTGTGTGCCCAGCGATGGATTGGCGTCCTGTCCTGGGTCTATCTGCCCAGCGCCCGAGACGTTCTCCCCTGGATGGGCATGGGGAACCCCACCGCGACCCTAATAGAGGATAAATGTTTAAGTTAACATTTTGTGTGAAGTGCACAGAACGTTGTAATGAGGTTGTGAGAGTGTGTGTGTGTGTGTTTTGTGTGAAGTGTACAGAACGTTGTAGTGAGGTTGTGTGTATGTGTGTGTGTGTGTGTGAAGTGTACAGAACGTTGTAGTGAGGTTGTGTGTGTGTGTGTGAAGTGTACAGAACGTTGTAGTGAGGTTGTGTGTGTGTGTGTGTGTGTGTGTGTGTGTGTGAAGTGTACAGAACGTTGTAGTGAGGTTGTGTGTGTGTGTGTGTGTGTGTGTGTGTGTGTGTGTGTGTGTGTGTGAAGTGTACAGAACGTTGTAGTGAGGTTGTGTAGAGGTAACGGGTTTGTGGACGTTGTGTTATGTTTTAGTGGCGACGCCCCACTTTCTCCACATTAAGGGGGTCGAGGTGAACGCCGGACAGACGGCGACGTTCCACTGCACTGTGAACGGAGAATGGAGGGACAGCTTTCGACTGTGGCTACAGGTAACACACACACACACACACACAAAGAAACACACACACACACACACACAGAAACACACACACACACACACACACACAGAAACACACACATACACACACAAAAACACACACACACACACACACACACAGAAACACACACACAAACACACACACACACAGAAACACACTCAAACACACGCACACACACACACACAGAAACACACACACACAAACACACACATACACTCAAACACACGCACACACACACACACAGAAACACACACACACACACACACACACACACACACACACACAGACTCACACACAGAAACACACACATACACTCAAACACACAGATTAACACAGAGACTCAGACACACACATACACACATAAACACACACACATATACACAAACAGACACACAAACACATACATACTCACACACACAGACTTACAGACTCACACACATACACTCAAACACACAGATTCACACACACAGACTCACACAGACATACATACTCACGCACACACACATAAACAAACACACACACACACACTCACACACACACACACACACACACACACAGATTCACACACACACACTCAGACACACACATACACACACACACAGACTCACACACATATACACAAACAGACACACAAACACATACATACTCACACACACACTCACACACACATACAGTCACACACACACAGACTCAAACACACACACTCACACACAGAAACTCACACACACACACACACACACACACATAAACACACTCACACACATAAACACACATTTACACACACACAAACACACACACACACTCCCTTCGAATCCACGGACATCCACATGAATGATGTCCCCTACAACCTGTATTCAAGGTGAATAGGATGCTTTAAATTGCCCCTATGTAGTGTATGTGTGAGTTTATTGGTGCCCTGTAACTGCCCTAAAAAATACCCCTTGCGTGGCGCAAAATTACCCCCAACACACACCGTCATCCTGAGTTCAATGGACCCCCCCCCCCCCCACACACACACACACACACAATCCTAACTGATTCAGACAGCCTGTGGGCAGCGTGGACGGCCTATCCCTGCACCTCCGTCCACGCGGTGTGAGGTTTAAAGGTGTGTGATTGCGACGTGAGACACGGCGTCTCGGTGGAACGCGTTGTCTGATGGTGTCTCTGATGTTTTGCGGACGCGTCTTTGTTCTCCGTCGGTGAGTCACTTAAACGAACGGAGCTTCGTTACCTGAACAGAGGAGCTGGCGCATTAACGACGTCCCTGATGACAGTAATGAAGAAAGATATCCAATAAATGAGTGAACTCCATCTGCCTTCTGTGCTGGTGACAGCTGGGAGAGGGCTCTGTGTGTGTGTGTGTGTGTGTGTGTGTGTGTGTGTGTGTGTGTGTGTGTGTGTGTGTGTGTGTGGGTGTGTGTGTGAGTGTGTGTGTGTGTGTGAGTGTGTGTGTGTGTGTCGACATAGAAACTTTCTAAAGAGAAGCAATTAAGAAATATTTAGTCGTTAAGATGCGTGTTTGCAATTCAACATCCGACCTCCACACACACACACACAACACACACACACACATGCAAACACACACACATGCAAACACACACACATGCAAACACACACGCATTCACACACACAACACACACACACACACATGCAAACACACACGCACTCACACATCCTCACACACACACGCATTCACACACATCCTCACACACACACGCATTCACACACACACACACAAACACACACATTCATTCACACACATTCATTCACACACGCAAACACACACATATCCACACACACACACACGCATTCATACACACACACACATTCATTCACACACGCAAACACACACATATCCACACACACACACAAACACACACATATCCACACACACACACACGCATTCATACACACACACACATCCACACACGTTCACACACACGCATTCTCACTTACTTCCACATCCACACACACACATCCACACGCATCTACACACGCATTCACACACACACACATGCACACACACACACATGCAAACACACACACATTCACACACACGCATTTTCACACAAATCCACACACACACATCCACACACACATCCTGCATCCACACACACATCCTGCATCCACACACACATCCCTACACACATCCACACACACATACACACACACATATCCTACACCCACATCCCTACACACATCCACACACACATACACACACACATATCCTACACCCACATCCCTACACACATCCACACACACATCCTGCATCCACACACACATCCACACACACATCCTACACCCAAACATCCCTACACACATCCACACACACATCCACACACACATCCACACACACATCCTACACCCACACATCCCTACACACATCCACACACACATACACACACACATATCCTACACCCACATCCCTACACACATCCACACACACATCCTGCATCCACACACACATCCACACACACATCCTGCATCCACACACACATCCACACACACATCCACACACACATCCTGCATCCACACACACAACCACACACACACCCTACACAACACCCAAACATCCCTACACACATCCACACACACATCCACACACACATACACACACACATATCCTACACCCACATCCCTACACACATCCACACACACATCCTGCATCCACACACACATCCACACACACATCCTACACCCAAACATCCCTACACACATCCACACACGCATCCACACACACATCCACACACACATCCACACACACATCCTACACCCAAACATCCCTACACACATCCACACACACATCCACACACACATCCACACACACATCCTACACCCAAACATCCCTACACACATCCACACACACATCCACACACACATCCTACACCCACACATCCACACACACATCCACACACACATCCACACACACATCCACACACACATCCTACACCCACACATCCACACACACATCCACACACACATCCACACACACATCCTACACCCACACATCCACACACACATCCACACACACATCCTACACCCAAACATCCCTACACTCATCCACACACACATCCACACACACACATCCACACACACATCCTACACACACACATCCCTACACTCATCCACACACACATCCACACACACATCCTACACCCAAACATCCCTACACACATCCACACACACATCCACACACACATCCTACACCCAAACATCCGTACACGCATCCACACACACATCCTACACTCACACATCCACACACACACACATCCCTACACTCATCCACACACACATCCACACACACATCCACACACACATCCACACACACATCCCTACACTCATCCACACACACATCCACACACACATCCACACACACATCCACACACACATCCTACACCCAAACATCCCTACACACATCCACACACACATCCACACACACATCCTACACCCAAACATCCGTACACACATCCACACACACATCCACACACACACATCCACACACACATCCTACACACACATCCCTACACACACACATCCCTACTCGCATCCACACACACATCCACACACACATCCTACATTCACACATCCCTACACACATCTACACATCCCTACATGCATCCACACACACATCCTGCATCCACACACACATCCACACACACATCCCTACACACATCCACACACACATCCTACACCCAAACATCCCTACACGCATCCACACACACATCCACACACACATCCTACACCCACATCCCTACACGCATCCACACACACATCCACACACACATCCTACACCCACACATCCTACACCCACACATCCTACACCCACACATCCACACACACATCCACACACACATATCCTACACCCACACATCCCTACACGCATCCTACACACACACATCCCTACACGCATCCACACACACATCCACACACACATCCACACACACATCCTACACGCATCCACACACACATACACACACATATCCTACACCCACACATCCACACACACATCCTACACCCATCCACACACACATCCACACACACATCCTACACGCATCCACACACACATACACACACATATCCTACACCCACACATCCCTACACACATCCACACACACACACACACATCCACACACACATATCCTACACCCACACATCCCTACACGCATCCTACACACACACATCCCTACACGCATCCACACACACATCCACACACACATCCACACACACATCCTACACCCACACATCCACACATACATCCACACACACATCCCTACACGCATCCACACACACATCCTACACTCACACATCCACACACACATCCTACACTCACACATCCTACACTCACACATCCACACACACATTCTACACCCACACATCCCCACACCCATCCACACACACATCCACACACACATCCTACACTCACACATCCACACACACATCCACACACACATCCACACACACATCCACACACACATACACACACACATACACACACATATCCTACACCCACATCCTACACTCATCCACACACACATACACACACATATCCTACACCCACACATCCACACACACATCCTACACCCACACATCCCTACACACATCCACACACACATCCACACACACATCCTACACCCAAACATCCCTACACGCATCCACACACACATCCACACACATATCCTACACCCACACATCCTACACCCAAACATCCCTACACACATCCACACACACATCCTACACTCACACATCCACACACACACACATCCACACACATCCCTACACGCATCCACACACACATACACACACACATCCTACACTCACACATCCTACACTCACACATCCACACACACATTCTACACACACACATCCCCACACCCATCCACACACACATCCACACACACATCCTACACTCACACATCCACACACACATCCACACACACATCCTACACTCACACACTACTCATGTTCTGGTCGGTGGTTCTGTTTGCAGGGTATCAGCGGCAGAGAGGCTCCCATGAAGGCCACGAAACCGTGGAACAACCAGCGCTTCATCGGCATGTTCGACGTGGTGAACACAACGAAACCCGACTCGGGACGCTACCGCTGCATCGTTCACTCCAACAGAGGAGTGGGCGTGTCCAACTACGGAGACCTGACCATCAAACGTGAGTTTAACAACTCTCTCTCTCTCTCTCTCTCTCTCTCTCTCTCTCTCTCTCTCTCTCTCTCTCTATATATATATATATATATATATATATATATATATATATATATATATACATATATTATCTTCTGCTTTATCCTCTATTAGGGTCACGGTGGGGTTCCCCATGTCCATCCAGTGGAGGACGTTTCGGGCGCTGGGCAGATACACCCAGGACAGGGGGGCAATCTATCACTGGGCACACACTCACTCACACAGACACACTCTATATGGGGCAATTTGGAGAACTCAATTGACCTTGATCCATGTTTTTGGACTGTGGGAGGAAACCGGAGAACCCGGAGGAAACCCACGCGGACGCGGGGAGAACCTGGAAACTCCACCCAGATTGGGATTGGAACGGAGCGCCGAGAGGAGAACGTGCCAAACCACTAAGCCACCGCCCTCTTTATGTTTATATATGTATATATTTATGGCGGCACGGTGGCTTAGTGGTTTAGCATGTTCTCCTCTCAGCGCTAGGGATTCAGGTTCGAATCCCAATCTGGGTGTAGTTCTCCCCGTGTCCGCGTGGGTTTCCTCCGGGTTCTCCGGTTTCCTCCCACAGTCCAAAAAACACGGCTCAAGTCAATTGAGTTCTCCAAATTGCCCCATATAGAGTGTGTTTGTCTGTGTGAGTGAGTGTCTGCCCAGCGATAGATTGCCGTCCTGTCCTGGGTGTATCTGCCCAGCACCCGAAACGTTCTCCCCTGGATGGGCATGGGGAACCCCCCCCCCCTCCTCCCCCCCCGACCCTAGTAGAGGATAAAGCGGAGGATAATGGATGGATGGTGTTTACCGTTTGCATCTCTCTCACAAAGTCTCCTTTTTACGAAATGATACATTATATTAATCAACGTTCTTCGGGATGGTGCGAGAGCGTGCGAGAGCGTGCGAGAACGTGAGAGCGAGCGAGCGAGAGAGAGAGAGAGAGTGTTGATATTGTTGCCGTGTCAGCTGATGAGGCCGTGAGGAAGATGGATGTGTGTTTTACGTCGCCGGCCTGCACTCTCGCCGCGACTTTACGAGCGCCGTCCTTGACCGAAAGTGTATTCTCTCTGGAAGGACATAAAGGAGAACATAAAAAAGCGCAGTGATGTACAGGAGGCTGTCGGGCTCGGGCCTCCGCCAGTCGCTCCACGGGGATTTATGGCGGCGGTGGCGGCGGTGGCGGCGGCGTCCGAATCCCGCGTCGCTGCTTCATTCCGTAGCGGCGCGATGCGGCTAATGGCCTTCGATATTTCTCCTCCTCAATCTGGTTCTCCTGCTGACGAGCGGCGGGTGCAATTTATGGACGGGGGGGGGGGGGAGGGTATGGACGGGGGGGGTTCGTCGGGGGCCGTTTTATGGACTCGCAGCTTAAGGTGATGGACCGCTTTAATCCGGCGTGTCGTCGGGCGGCGGCGGGGCCTAGAGTGTTCCGATCTGACGGACGAGCGCGGAGCCGCAGGAGCAGGAGGCGTGGGAAGGGAACGTCGGGGAGAACATGCAAACTCCACCCGGATCGGGATTCGAACCCGGATCCCCAGCGCTGAGAGGAGAACATGCTAAACCACTAAGACACTTTATTGCATCCGTCTATTATCCTCAGTTTAATCCCCTACTAGGCTCATGGGGGGGGGGGGGGGGGGGGGGGGGGGGGGGGGGGGGGGTTCTCCATGCCCATCCAAGGGAGAACGTTTCGGGTGCTGGGCAGATACACCCAGGACAGGGGGGCAATTCTGGGCACACTCACACAGACACATTATATAGGGGCAATTTAGATTATCTGTGGGAAGAAACCGGTAAACCCATAGAAAAGCCACGCGGACACGGGGAGAACATGCAAACTCCACCCAGATGGGGATTCGAACCGGGAATCCCAAGAGCTGAGAGGAGAACATGCTAAACCACTAAGCCACATTATTACATCCATCTATATGCATTTAGATGCATATAGACTAGGGGGGTGGGGGGTGGGTTCCCCATACCCATCCAGGGGAGAACGTTTCGGGTGCCGGGCAAATACAGATACACCCGGGACAGGGGGGCAATCTATCACTGGACATTCTCTCACTCCCACACAAACACACTCTATATGGGGCAATTTGGATTCACCATGTTTTTGGACTGTGGGGGGGAACCGGAGAACCCATAGAAAACCCACACAGACATGTGGAGAACATGCAAACTCCACCCAGATGGGGATTTGAACCGGGAATCCCGAGAGCTGAGAGGAGAACATGCTAAACCACTAAGCCACATTATTGCATCCAGCTATATGCATACTCTACTAGGGGGGGTGGGTTCCCCATACCCATCCAGGGGAGAACGTTTCGGGTGCTGGGCAAATACAGATACACCCAGGACAGGGGGGCAATCTATCACTGGACACCCTCTCACTCCCACACAAACACACTCTATATGGGGCAATTTGGATTCATCTTGAATCCATGTTTTTGGACTGTGGGAGGAAACCGGAGAACCCATAGAAAACCCACACAGACATGTGGAGAACATGCAAACTCCACCCAGATTGGGATTCGAACCGGGATTCCCCAGCGTGGAGAGGAGAACATGCTAACCACTACACCACCGTGTTGCCCGGGTGACATATTATAATCATTTGATAGATTGCCCCTCCCCCCTGTCCTGGGTGTATCTGCCCAGCGCCCATAAAGTTCTCCCCTGGATGGGCATGGGGAACCCCCCCCCTCCTCCCCCCCAGTTCTCTTTCAGTAGCATCTTTATTTTTGCTCGCCGTCTTTATTCTATATTTATAAAGCAAGCCAGGCCGACCCCCCCCCCCCCCCCCGTCCACGCATTTATTTATAGTTCGGTTGCAGAAGGTTCTCCGGCACCTCGTTTCATTTGTGCAGCACGTCTTGATCCTGCCGGTTCTGTCGTTCCGAACGGGTTTTACACGCTAACGAACAGAACCCTGGGTAATCAGAGTGTCGGGAGATCCCGTGCAAGTCGTTATCCGCTCCTGAATCGAGGTTCCGCTGCACGCGGCTCAATTAGGGAGCGGTGGTTCCGGACCGGCCGCGGAACCCGCGCAGCTTTGTGTTCGAGAGAGGCGATGGAATAATGCGTTGTTACCATGACGACGTTTTAATTGAGGGCTCCTCATAATGAGGCTTCAATCCAGAGTCATGGTTTCATTTCATGCGGCGGTGCGAGGGGCGGGGGGCGGGGTGGGGGGGGCGGTGGGGGGTGACCCCGACGGCACGGTCGGGGCAGTCTGCCTTTGTGACGACTCGATGTTCAGTTCACATTTGGAAATATCTCCTCGCCGGTTTGAAGGTCGTCACGGTTACGGACAGCGGAGGCTGAGAGCGTAACGGACTCTGGCCTTCCCCAAACTGTTGTTACATAGTTAGCACACTGTTGTCCCAATCGCCACGGTTACGGACAACACCGAGAGTCCAGACTCCATGCGTCATGGCATTCAACGTGATGCGGAGCGGCACTGCTGCTTTGTCCTCTATTAGGGTCGTGGGGGGGTTCCAGATGCCCATCCAGGGGAGAACGTCTCGGGCGCTGGGCAGATACACCCAGGACAGGGGGGCAATCTATCACTGGGCACACACTCACTCACACAGACACTCTATATGGGGCAATTTGGAGAACTCAGTTGACCTTGATCCATGTTTTTGGACTGGGAGGAAACCCACACAGACACGGGGAGAACATGCAAACTCGGATTCGAACCGGGAATCCCTAGAGCTGACAGGAGAACATGCTAAACCGCTAAGCCACCGTGCCGCCCTTATTTCTTTTGTATTTCTATTTCTATTCTATTTCTATTTTATATAATAATAATAATAATTATTATTATTATTATTATTTTATTACTATTATTATTTTTATTATTTTATTATTATTATTATTATTCATTCATTCATTCATTATCTCCCGCTTTATCCTCTATTAGGGTCGCGGTGGGGTTCTCCATGCCCAACCAGGGGAGAACGTCTTGGGCGCTCTGCTGATACACCCAGAACAGGGGGCAATCTATCACTGGGCACACATTCACTCACTCACACAGACACACTCTATATGGGGCAATTTGGAGAATTCAATTGACTTGATCCATATTTTTGCACCGTGGGAGGAAACCGGAGAACCCGGAGGAAACCCACGCGGACACGGGGAGAACATGGAAACTCCACCCAGATGTGGATTCGAACCGGGAAGCCCTAGCGCTGAGAGGAGAACATGCAAAACCACTAAGCCACCTTGCCGCCTATTATTATTATTTAATTATTATTATTATTATTATTTAATTATTATTATTATTATTATTACTATTTAATTATTATTATTATTTAATTATTATTATTTAATTATTATTATTTAATTATTATTATTTAATTATTATTATTTAATTATTATATTATTATTATTATTATTCTGTGAATCAGATCCACAGAGAGAGAGAAGGTCTTACACGGCGGCTCTGTGTGTGTGTGTGGGGGGGGGGGGGGGGCAGTACACGTCGGGGGTGGGGGGTGGATTGGGTTCGAACCTGAACGTGGCTGCAGTGACGCAGATTAACAGCTGAATTAGACAGAACTGAAGAGGTCGGTTCCAAAGAGAACATCAAGAACCAACGGAAAGAAGGCAGAACACAAAACACTGAGCGTCGTAGGACGCACAGCTGAGTGTCAGTCAGGAGAATGGTGTGTGTGTGTGTGTGTGTGTTTGTGTGTGTGTGTGTGTGTGTGTGTGTGTGTGTGTGTGTGTGTGTGTGTGTGTGTGTGTGTGTGACAGGGCTGGGTGTATCACAGTGGGTGAGTGGGTGCGCTCATGTTCACGTAACAGAACACTATGTGTGGGTTGGAGAACAGCTGCTGTAGGGCTGTTCTTCAGCTGGCCATGTTGTGTGTGTGTGTGTGTGTGTCATAATATGCACACACCCACTCACACACACACACACACACACACACACACACACACACATTATGTGGAGGCAATTTAGATGGGGGCAAATTAGATCCAAAAAGCTGGGAGGGTTTTCTGTATGTGTTTCCTCCCACAGTACCAAAACACGGATTCAAGGTCAATTGACTTCTCTAATTTGCCCCTATCTAAATTGCCCCTACATAATGTGTGTCTGTGTGAGTGGGTGTGTGCATATTATGACACATACCACACACACACACACACACACACACACACACACACACACACACACACACACACACACAACATGCCCAGCTGAAGAACAGCCCTACAGCAGCTGTTCTCCAACATGGATTCAAGGTGAACCGGCTGCTCCGAATTGCCCTAAATTGTGTGTGTGAGTGGTGAGTGGAGGGATTGGTACCTTGTTCTGGGTGTATCTGCCCAGTGGCCAAAACGTTCCACGGATTCCCGGTTCGAATCCCCATCTGGGTGGAGTTTCCATGTTCTCCCCGCGTCCGCGTGGGTTTCCTCCGGGTTCTCCGGTTTCCTCCCACAGTCCAAAAACATGGTTTAAGTCAATTGAGTTCTCCAAATTGCCCCATATAGAGTGTGTCTGTGTTAGTGAGTGTGTGTCCAGCGATAGATTGCCCCGCTGTCCTGGGTGTATCTGCCCAGCGCCCGAAACGTTCTCCGCTGGATGGGCATGGGGAACCCCCCCCCCCCCCCGCGCGACCCTAATAGAGGACAAAGCGGAAGATAATGGATGGATGAATGAATAATGAGATGAATCTACTTGTGAGAGTCAATTTCTAAAATGACTCTTTTCAACGAGTCAAATACATTAAGATAACAACTGAGTCAAATGCTCAACTGAGTCAAGTCCTCATCAACCTCACGTTCCGTTCTCATTCCGTTCGCTTCATATCCCCGTGTTCTTTTCAGGATGCGGGTTCTCCTACGGAACAGTGAGTGTATCTGGAGCGTGTGGTTCACTGTGTGCGGGGGGGGGGGGGGGGGGGCAACTGTTCTGCAGGGTTCTGTTCCTGTAACCCGAACTCGTTCTAACGAAGGCGGATTGTTTGGCAGATGTCTTAATGAAGCAGGTGGCATGCGGCCATGTTAAACTCCCGACAAGCTGCTGCTGCTGCACACACACACACACACACACACACACTCACACACACACACTAACACACACACACACACACACATACACACACACATACACACACTCACACACTCACACATACACACACACATACACACTTACACACACACTCACACACATACACACACACACACACACACACACACACATACATACACACACATACTCACACACACACACACACTCACTCACATACACACACACATACACAAACACTCACACACACACATATGCATACACACACACACACACACACATACACACACACAAACACTCACACACACTCACGCACTCACACACACACATACACACACCTTCACACACACACACACACTCACACACATATACACTCACACAAACACTCACACAGACACACACACACACACTCTCACACACACACACACACATACTCACACACCGTTACTCTCACACACACACACACACACACACACACACTCTGGGTTGCCACAACCACTGTAATCCCTTATAAATGGTTTCAGATCATCTATAACCCCTCAACACCAGTTGCCACAACTGCTATAATTTTTTATTAACAATGGTTGCCATCGCATCTATAATCCCTTACAAGTAATGGTTGCCACATTGTCTATAATCCCCAATTAACAAACAATATCACATTTTCTATAATCCCTTAATATTTAAGGTTGCCATATCCTTCTGTAATGCCTTATAAATAACAGTTTCCTATGATCTATCATATACAAAGGTTGCCACACCTTGTTTTAATCCTCCATAAAAAAGGTTACCACATTGTTTACAATTCCTAATAAACAATGGTTGCCACATCTATTGTAATCCCTTAAACTACACTCTATCACATGTTCTATAATCCCTGATAATCAAAGGTGGCCACATCCTTTGTAATCCCTTATAATTTAAGGGTTGCCACATTTTCCTTAATCCCCAATTAACCAAGGTTGCCATATCTTATTTTAATCCTTCATAAATAACAGTCACCCCATTGTTTCCTATGATCTATCATAGACAAAGGTTGCCACATCTTGTTTTAATCCTTCATTAACAAAGGTTACCACATTGTTTACAATTCCTAATAAACCATGGTTGCCACATCTATTGTAATCCCTTAAAATACATACTCCCACATGTTCTATTATCCCTGATAAACAAAGGTGGCCACATCCTTTGTAATCCCTTATAA
The DNA here is from genome assembly GCA_019802505.1 of Corydoras sp. C115. NCBI lineage: Eukaryota > Metazoa > Chordata > Actinopteri > Siluriformes > Callichthyidae > Corydoras > Corydoras sp. C115. The sequence continues at coordinate 46,112 of JAFMOC010000516.1, read as the reverse complement.
TTTAAGGGTTGCCACATTTTCTATTAATTCCCAATTATCCAAGGTTGCCACATCTTGTATAGTCCCTCATAAATCCTATAATCCCTCATAAACAATGGTCGCCACACCTAATAAGGCCCTATTGTTTGGTGGGTTCTGGAAGGTTCTCCGGTTCTATAGTGGAGATGAATGAAGGATGCTCCGGAGCAAACTGTTATACAGATTTGAGACTGGTGGTTGTTTTAGTAATCACAGAGGAGAGTCCATGATGACCGGGGTAAATAATCTCCCCCGTTCGGGGGGCGGGGGGGGGGGGGCGGGGGGTGTTAATTGGGCGGCGCTGATCACCCTCAGGTCTTTTTGTTTTAGATTTCCGTGCTTCTGGTTCACCTCGGGTTCTGTAATGGGAACTAATGTGCACGCGTCCGTTCGGGGAACATTATTACCCCTAATCATGATGAAGAGTTCTCATTATTATTTCATTATTATGGGAGACGTTCACTTATTGACTGTGGTTCTGTGGTCCTATGGTGCTGTGGTTCTGTGGTCCTGTGGTCCTGTGGTCCTGTGGTTCTGTGGTCCTGTGGTCCTGTGGTTCTGTGGTTCTGTGGTTCTGTGGTCCTGTGGTCCTGTGGTCCTGTGGTTCTGTGGTCCTGTGGTTCTGTGGTTCTGTGGTCCTATGGTGCTGTGGTTCTGTGGTCCTGTGGTTCTGTGGTCCTGTGGTCTTGTGGTCCTGTGGTTCTGTGGTTCTGTGGTCCTGTGGTTCTGTGGTTCTGTGGTCCTATGGTGCTGTGGTTCTGTGGTCCTGTGGTTCTGTGGTCCTATGGTGCTGTGGTTCTGTGGTCCTGTGGTTCTGTGGTCCTATGGTGCTGTGGTTCTGTGGTCCTGTGGTTCTGTTCCACCTAATGTCCATGTTCCCAGGTTCCACTTTCTGTAAAGATGGACTTTGTAGTTCTACAATTCCAGACTGTAGTCCATCTGTTTGACAATAGAACAGCCTAATAATAATAATAATAATAATAATAATAATAATAATAATAAGGGAGGCACGGTGGCTTAGTGGTTTAGCATGTTCTCCTCTCAGCATTAGAGATTTCCGGTTCGAATCCCCATCTGGGTGGAGTTTCCATGTTCTCCCCGTGTCCACGTGGGTTTCCTCCGGGTTCTCCGGTTTCCTCCCAAAGTCCAAAAACATGGATCAAGTCAATTGAGTTCTCCAAAATTGCCCCATATGGTATGTGTCTGTGTGAGTGAGTGTGTGCCCAGCGATGGATTGGCGTCCTGTCCTGGGTCTGTCTGCCCAGCGCCCGAGACGTTCTCCCCTGGATGGGCATGGGGAACCCCCCCCCCCCTCCCCCCGCAACGATAAAGCGGGAGATAATGAATGAATGAATGCCCCATATAGAGTGTGTCTGTGTGAGTGAGTGTGTGCCCAGCGATAGATTGGCGCCCTGTCCTGGGTGTATCTGTCCAGAGCACGAGACGTTCTTTCCTGGATGGGCATGGGGAACCCCCCCCCCACTACAATCCTCTACAATTAACAACTGCCACCACTACTATAAAACTCCTAAACAATGGTAGCCACATTTTCGATAATCCCTTATAAACAAAGGTTGCCACAACTACTAAAGTCCCCTTGAAAACTTTTTCCACATCTGGGATAAACCCCTTATATACTAAGGTTGCCACATATTCTATAATCTGTCATTTACAAAGGTTGCCACATCTTTTATAATTTCTTTGAAATGTGGCCACATTTAAAATTTTTAAAATATTTTTTAAGGATTGCCATATATATATATATATATATATATATATATATATATATATATATATATGTATGTATATTAATCCCAATAAAATGATTTTGCACATCTTCGCATATACATAGGTTGCCATATATTCCATAATAATAATAATAATATATATATATATATATATATATATATATATATATATATATATATATATATATATATATATAGATATATATATATATATTATTATTATGGAATATATGGCAACCTATGTATATGCGAAGATGTGATATATATATATATATATATATATATATATATATATATATATATATATATATATATATTAATTTATTTTTTAAATAGAATATATCTACTATATATAATTATATATAATTAAAGGTGTTTTTATTCCACCGTCTCTGGTTTACCGTGGCGTCTGAGTGGGATTCAGATTATATGGTTCGTTTCAGGTGATGTCTGATTGGCCGGCTGTGATTGGAGGGATTATGGGTCACTGGGGCTGTTGTTTGGGGTCATTACGGGATGGACAGCTGTCTGCGGGATGTGTGTTCTGTACATGACACCTTATGACTCAGACAGCGTCTCATACACGCGCAGGTCAACATATGTTACTATGTGCGCACAACATGCTGTGTTGGTGGGTTTATAGAACAGACACACATACACACACACACACACACACATACACACACACACTGACACACACAGACGGACAGACAGTATAACAGGCTTATTTATTCTTACTCAAAGCCAATAATTCCATCCTGATCGATCAGTGCAGTTGGAAAGCATCTGTAATAAATCTAAATCCCGGTTGATGATCATTTTGGCTGCGGTGTAACAGCCCCGTGGTCAGCGTCCATCACTCAGAACTGCCCCCGGGGCCAGATAGTCTTTCCATATAATGTGGGATGCAGCTTCAAAGCGCGCACACTTAATGTGATGGTGGTGAAGTCTCTTTGTGTTAATGAATCAGAGAGTCCGATCTGTCGTTAATCCCTTTAATAAACTCACTCTGTGCACCTCTGGGCGGTTTTAAGATCAGAGGTGTGCTCGGAACGGCGCAGAACCCTCAGTCAGCTCTCCCTCTGAAGCGGAAACAGCTTAAACAGCAAGAGAACCTACCAAGCACCGCTGCATGTGCTTTCTCTATTAGTGAGAAATGTGCAGACGGGGCGTTTGCGCCGCCAGCCTGCAACGCACACGCCAGCGCGAAGGGTGGGGGCAAGTACCACGTATGGACCGACCAGCTGATAACCAACCTGATAACACCGGCATTCTAAATCTGTGCACTTAATGAAAGAGAGACGTGTCTTCCGTCAATCAGCAAATGTTTAATTTGAAGCAACAATCAAGCCTTAAAAAAGCCTTAGAATATCGTTAGCAACTGTTGTTAATGAGGGATGATAGTAGTTGTGGCAACCATTGTTTTTCAAGGAATTATAGTGGCCATGGCAACTGTTGTTTATGAGGAATTATAGTGGCTGTGGCAACTGTTCATTAGGGATTATAGTAGTTGTGGCAACCGTTGTTTTTCATGGAATTTCAGTGGTCATGGCAACTGTTGTTTATGAGGAATTATAGCAGTGTGGCTACTGTTATTAAGGGATTATAGTAGTTGTGGCAACTGTTGTTTATGAGGGATTGCAGTAGTTGTGGCAGTCATTGTTTATGTTGGATGATAGTTGTTGTGGCAACCATTATTTTTCTAAGTAATTATAGTAGTTGTGGCAACTGTTGTTTATGAGGAATTATAGCGGTTGTGGCAACTGTTCATTAGGGATTACAGTAGTTGTGGCAATCATTGTTTATGAGGGATAAAAGTAGTTGTGCCAACTGTTGTTTATGAGGGATTGTGGTAGTTGTGGCAATCATGGTTTATGAGGGATAAAAGTAGTTGTGACAATTGTTCATAAGTGATTATAGTAGTTGTGGCAACCGTTGTTTATGAGGAATTATAGTAGTTGTGGCAACTGTTGTGTATGGGGGATAATAGTAGCTGTGGCAACTGTTCGCAAGGGATTGAAGTAGTTGTGGCAACTGTTCATAAGGTATTGCAGTAGTTGTGGCAACTGTTCATAAGGTATTGTAGTAGTTGTGGCAGCCGTTGTTTATGAGGTATTATAGTAGTTGTGGCAAACATTTTATAAGGGATTTTATTAGTTGTGGGATACATCGTTTATGTGAGATAATAGTAGTCGTGGCAACCTTTGTTTTTTTTTTTTTAAGGAATTATAGTGGTCATGGCAACTGTTGTTTATGTGGAATTGTAGTAGTTCTGGCAACTTTTCATAAGGGATTATAGTAGTTGTGGCAGCCGTTGTTTACCTCAACGATCAGTCTTTTTTCTTGGCCTCTGAAGCTCAGCGCACTCAGCGTTCTCCTCTCTCCGCAGAACCCCCGGTGCCCATCGCCCCCCCCCAGCTGACGGCGGTGGGGGCCACGTACTTATGGATTCAGCTGAACGCCAACTCGATCAACGGGGACGGCCCCATCATCAGCCGCGAGGTGGAGTACCGCACCGTGTCCGGAACCATGTACGACCTGCAGCCCGTGGACAAGGCGTCCCACAAGATCGGCCACCTGACGCCGGACACAGAGTACGAGATCAGCGTCCTCCTGACGCGTCCCCTGGACGGCGGTACGGGGGCCCCGGGGCCACCTCTCAGAGCCCGAACTAAGTGTGCTGGTGAGTACCCAGAATTCCTTTATTTGAAGTGTCTTTGAGAACGCATTAGAACAACGCGGCGCGAGTCTCACCGCTATCTCAGGCCCCGCCCATCTGTTTAAATAGCAACGCTGCTTGTGAATATAGCTAACCCGACGGGTGTGGTCGTCTCCAACTGTATATCCATCAATCCATCCATTATCTTCAGCTTTATCCTCTATTAGGGTCGCGGGGGGAGGGGGGGTTCCCCATGCCCATCCAGGGGAGAACGTTTCGGGCGCTGGGCAGATACACCCAGGACAGGGGGGCAATCTATCACTGGGCACACACTCACTCACACAGACACACTCTATATGGGGCAATTTGGAGAACTCAATTGACCTTGATCCATGTTTTTGGACTGTGGGAGGAAAGCGGAGAACCCGGAGGAAACCCATGCGGACACGGGGAGAACATGGAAACTCCACCCAGATTGGGATTCGAATCTGAGAGGAGAGGAGAACATGCTAAACCACTAAGCCACCATTTCTAAGAATCCAGTACTCGAATTAGGGCGGCACGTTTGGTTAGTGGTTTAGCATGTTCTCCTCTCAGCTCTAGGGATTCCCGGTTTGAATCCCAATCTGGGTGGAGTTTCCATGTTCTCCCCGTGTCCGCGTGGGTTTCCTCCGGGTTCTCCCGTTTCCTCCCACAGTCCAAAAACATGGATCGAGGTCAATTGAGTTCTCCAAATTGCCCCATATAGAGTGTGTCTGTGTGAGTGAGTGTGTGTCCAGTGATAGATTGCCCCCCCCCTGTCCTGGGTGTATCTGCCCAGTGCCCGAAACGTTCTCCCCTGGATGGGCATGGGGAACCCCCCCCCCCCCACACACACACACAAACACACACACACACACACACACACACACACACACACACAAATAGGCTGATGAAGCCTATTGTTACCTCTTGGGCTGAAGGAGGCGGGACCTGGTGAGGGTGCGAGGCGTGGCGGGGAGTCTGTAGCCGTTCTGGGCAGTTGTCGGGGGGGCTGACCTCCCGTCGAAGGTCCCGCTGGTTCTCATTTCAGTTCTGATGGGGATGGATCGTTCTCCTCCGGCCTTCGCTCTCCGGTCCTGAGGGCTTTGTGTTGGGGGGCAGTCTGTGGAACTCATTGTTCTCGTTTTCATACGACGCTGCTGTGTTAGAACATCTGTATAATAAAGCTATACGCTACACGAGGGCGTGGCCTTCCATCCATACATTATCTCCAGCTTTATCCTCTATTAGGGACGCGGGGAGGTTCCCCATGCCCATCCAGGGGAGAACGTTTCGGGCGCTGGGCAGATACACCCAGGACAGGGGGGGCAATCTATCACTGGACACTCACTCACTCACACACACACTCTATATGGGGCAATTTGGAGAATTCAGTTGACTTGATCCATGTTTTTGGACTGTGGGAGGAAACCGGAGAACCCGGAGGAAACCCACGCGGACACGGGGAGAACATGGAAACTCCACCCAGATTGGGATTCGAACTGGGAATCCCTAGTGCTGAGAGGAGAACATGCTAAACACTAAGCCACCGTGCCGTGGGCGTGGCATTATTGTAAATAAATCACAGGAAAGAGCTGTTATATGGCAATAATATACAAGCTGGACGACACGGTGGCTTAGTGGTTGGCATGTTCTCCTCTCAGCGCTGGGGGTTCCCGGTTCGAATCCAAATCTGGGTGGAGTTTCCGTGTTCTCCCCGTGTCCACGTGGGTTTCCGCCGGGTTTTCTGCTTTCCTCCCACAGTCCAAAAACATGGATCAAGGTCAATTGAATTCTCCAAATTGCCCCATATAGCGTGTGTGTGTGTGTGAGTGAGTGTGTGTCCAGTGATAGATTGCCCCCCTGTCCTGGGTGTATCTGCCCAGCGCCCGAAACGTTCTCCCCTGGATGGGCATGGGGAACCCCCCCGCAACCCTAGTAGAGGATAAAGTGGATCTGCTGGGTGTATCTGCCGCTGGGCAGATACACCCAGGACAGGGCGCCAATCTATCACTGGGCACACACTCACTCACACAGACACACTCTATATGGGGCAATTGACTTGATCCATATTTTTGGACTGTGGGAGGAAACCGGAGAACCCGGATGAAACCCACCCGGACACGGGGAGAACATGGGGATTCGAACCAGGAATCCCTCGTGCTGAGAGGAGAACATGCTAAACCACTAAGCCAGCGTGCCGTCCCGTAATTTATATATATGTGTGTGTGTGTGTGTGTGTGTGTGTGTGTGTGTGTGTGTGAGTGTGTGTGTGTGTGTGTTACAAACAGACAGCCATTAAACGAATCTCTCTGGCTCTCAGTGTTTGATTGATAGTTCAGTCCCATGTGCTCCATCACAGGACAGGTGCTTGATCTTGCACTGCCCCCCCCCCTCCCCCCCCCACCCCGGGGGCCCCTGATGTCCATCTTTACCCCGAACCTCTTCAGCCCTCGGCCGAACTCCATGCATCAGACGAGCCTCAGCGAGCACAGCGGCTCTTCTCTTTATTACCTCCATGCACACAAACTCTTAATACACCGTTCATTAACCCATTCCCATTCATCAGCTCCCAGCACCGGGGGGGCAGGGGGGCTATTATCCTATTACGGGCACGGGATACCATTTACCACCCCGTAATGACTGCGCCGGCCCGCTTAAGTGAAACTTATGAAGCTGAGCGCTCTTTAAAGGGTTAACGAGGGTGTTAGTTCCTGGTAATATATTGTGGCTGTATTAGGTTTTGCCCCATTTTGCCCCACCTCTGTCCGTTTTTAGCCCCCCTCGCACTCAGCACTTGTTTTGTTGCCCTTGTTTCGGGACGGTAAGAGCGGCATGACTACGAAGAGATGAAAATAGAGGGAAACCAGAGGACTTACGGGGTTTTTAGCTGAGGGTTGTATTCAAAGCGACGTATTGGTAGCCTCTTTGGACCGGGGATTTGAACCCACAGCCTTTAGATTTGAAACTCTCATCAACGTCCATCGCCATTGGCTCCGCCAATGGAAACCAGAAACCTGAGGGCTTACGTGGTTTTTAGCTGAGGGTTGTATTCAAAGCGACGTACAGGTATCCCAACATGGTTGGGGTCAGAACACTGGGTCAACCATGATACAGTACCCCCACCTCCGGAGGCAATGAGGGTTATGGGTCTTGCTCAAGTTCCCACATTGGTAGCTTCATTGGACCAGGGCTTTGAACCCACAGCCTTTTGATATGAAACTCCATCGCCATTGGCTCCGCCAATGGAAACCAGAATCCAGAGGACTTGCGTGTTTTTTAGCTGAGGGTTTCTTCCAAAGTGACTTACAAGTATCCCAACATGGTCGGGGTCAGAACACTGGACCCCCTGTCCTGTATCATAGACAGGGGGTATCATGTTGACCTGTGTCATGTGGACCCCGGGGGCAATGAGAGTTTTGGGTGTTGCTCAAGGTCCCACATTGGTAACCTCATTGGATGGGGATTTGAACCCACAACCTTCAGCTTTGAATCCTAAACATTTTTAATTACTTTCATCCACGTCCATCGCCATTGGCTCCACCAATGGAAACCAGAAACCACTTACGTGTTTTTTAGCTGAGGGTTTTATCCAAAGCGACTTACAGATATCACAACATGGTTGGGGTCAGAACACTGGGTCAACTATGATGCCATACCCCTACACCCTGGGGCAATGAGGGGCAATGAGGGCTCAAGGCACATTGGTAACCTCATTGGATGGGGATTTGAACCCACAAGCTTTAGATTTGAATCCTAAGCATTTTTAATTACCCTCAACAACGTTCATTGCCATTGGCTCCACCAATGGAAACCAGAGGACTTACATGTTTTTTAGCTGAGGGTTTCATCCGAAGTGACTTACAGGTATCCCAACATGGTTGGGGTCAGAACACTGGGTCAACCATGATACAGTACCCCCACCTCCGGAGGCAATGAGGGTTATGGGTCTTGTTTGTGGTCCCACATTGGTAACCTCAATGGATCGGGATTTGAACCCACAGCCTTTAGATTCGAAACTCTCATCAACGTCCATCTCCATTGGCTCCACCAATGGAAACCTGAGGACTTACGTGATTTTTGGGTGACTGTTACATCCAAAGCAACTTACCGGTATCCCAACATAGTCGGGGTCAGAACACTGGGTCAACCATGATACAGTACCCCCACCTCCGGAGGCAATGAGGGTTATGGGTCTTGCTCAAGGTCCCACATTGGTAGCCTCATTGGACCGGGCATTTGTACCCACAACCTTTAGATTTGAATCCTAAACATTTTTAATTACTCTCATCAACGTCCATCGCCATTGGCTCCACCTACTTCCTCCCATCGCAATACACCTCCCCATCGATAGGTTCTAGATGCCTGCATACAGATGGGGTTTGGGGTTTGGGGCTTTAGAATGGGGGTTGTTAATGTCTTTGTGAGTATTTGCCACCGTAAGGGAGGGGCAGGAATTGATACGCATAGGTGTCGTCATCATTCCAGGTTTCTGCACCAATGGCAGTCCGTATGGTCGCTCGCGTTCCCAACTTATTTACGATCTCTTCTTGATGAAACCACCCCCCCCCCAGCGGCGCTATATCCTCCCCCAATCACGACGGAGCTAAATTCTACAGTAGCTATTGTCCTCATTATATGAAATGTGTTGATAGAAATGTGAAGTATGTCCAAATTTTAAACTGTCCATGATTTAAATTGTTCGGTGATTCCGCCCCAGAGTTCACGAGTGCACGTCCGGATTCACAATTCTAATCTCAGTAATGGTGTTAAAGGAGCGAGGGGCTCTCAGACCGGCTGCTGGACCTCATTATCAGCACCATCGTTCAGATAAAGAGTCCGAATTAGAGCCGCCATTAAACAGATGAGGAGTTCACTGCGGCGGCGGCGGCGGCCGCTCTCACAACCCGACGCCAACGTTCACGCCATTTTAATCCTTCAGACAGATCACTCATGAGGACGGGGTCACTTGTGGTCCTAATGTTTCTGTATACAGGATGAACACCAGGGCGGCACAGTTGGGTGGTCAAAGTAAACTGGCTGCTATAAATTGGCCCTATATTATGTTTGTCTGTGGGTAATTGTTTACATTGGGAATTGTGCACTTTGGGAATTGTGCACACTTTCAAAATTGTGCACTTTGGAAATTGTGCTTGTTGGGATTTGTGTACATTGTGATTTGTGTAGATTGGGTTTCATGTACATTGGGATTTGTCTACATTGTGATTTGTGTAGATTGGGTTTCATGTACATTGGGATTTGTGTACTTGGGATTTGTGTAGATTGGGTTTCATGTACGTTGGGATTTGTGTACTTTGGGATTTGTATACGTTTGTTTTTCTGCACATTGTGTTTGTGTACATTGGGTTTAGTCAACATTGGGTTCTGTGTACGTTGAGTTTTGTGTACATTTGAATTTTGTGTTTGTTGGGTTCTGTGTACATTGGGTTTTGTGTACATTGGGTTTTGTCTACATTGGGATTTGTGTACATTGGAATTTGTGCACTTTGGGTTTTGTGTACGTTGAGTTTTGTGTACATTTGAATTTTGTGTTTGTTGGGTCTTATCTACATTAGAATTTGTGTACATTGGGTTTTGTGCACTTTAGGTTTTGTGTACGTTGAGTTTTGTGTACATTTGAATGTTGTGTACGTTGTGTTTTGTGTACGTTTGAATTTTGTGTTTGTTGGGTTTTGTCTACATTGGGTTTTGTGTACATTGAGTTTTGTGTACGTTTGAATTTTGTGTTTGTTGGGTTTTGTCTACATTGGGTTTTGTGTACATTGTGATTTGAGTACATTGGAATTTGTGCACTTTGGGTTTTGTGTACATTTGAATGTTGTGTACGTTGAGTTTTGTGTACGTTTGAATTTTGTGTTTGTTGGGTTTTGTCTACGTTGGGTTCTGTGTACATTGGGTTCTGTGTACATTGGGATTTGTGTACATTTGAATGTTGTGTACATTGGGTTTTGTGTACGTTGAATTTTGTGTTTTTTGGGTTTTGTCTACATTGGGTTCTGTGTACATTGGAATTTGTGCACTTTGGGTTTTGTGTATGTTGAGTTTTGTGTACATTTGAATTTTGTGTTTGTTGGGTTTTGTCTACATTGGGTTCTGTGTACATTTGGTTCTGTGTACATTGGGTTTTGTGTACGTTGAATTTTGTGTTTGTTGGGTGTTGTCTACATTGGGATTTGTGTACATTGGGTTTTGTGTACATTGGGTTTTGTGTACGTTGAGTTTTGTGTACATTTGAATTTTGTGTTTGTTGGGTCTTATCTACATTAGAATTTGTGTACATTGGGTTTTGTGCACTTTAGGTTTTGTGTACGTTGAGTTTTGTGTACATTTGAATGTTGTGTACGTTGTGTTTTGTGTACGTTTGAATTTTGTGTTTGTTGGGTTTTGTCTACATTGGGTTTTGTGTACATTGAGTTTTGTGTACGTTTGAATTTTGTGTTTGTTGGGTTTTGTCTACATTGGGTTTTGTGTACATTGTGATTTGAGTACATTGGAATTTGTGCACTTTGGGTTTTGTGTACATTTGAATGTTGTGTACGTTGAGTTTTGTGTACGTTTGAATTTTGTGTTTGTTGGGTTTTGTCTACGTTGGGTTCTGTGTACATTGGGTTCTGTGTACATTGGGATTTGTGTACATTTGAATGTTGTGTACATTGGGTTTTGTGTACGTTGAATTTTGTGTTTTTTGGGTTTTGTCTACATTGGGTTCTGTGTACATTGGAATTTGTGCACTTTGGGTTTTGTGTATGTTGAGTTTTGTGTACATTTGAATTTTGTGTTTGTTGGGTTTTGTCTACGTTGGGTTCTGTGTACATTTGGTTCTGTGTACATTGGGTTTTGTGTACGTTGAATTTTGTGTTTGTTGGGTGTTGTCTACATTGGGATTTGTGTACATTGGGTTTTGTGTACATTGGGATTTGTGTACGTTGAGTTTTGTGTACGTTTGAATTTTGTGTTTGTTGGGTTTTGCCTACGTTGGGTTTTGTGTACGTTGAGTGTTGTGTATGTTTGAATTTTGTGTTTGTTGGGTTTTGTCTACGTTGGGTTTTGTGTACGTTGAGTGTTGTGTATGTTTGAATTTTGTGTTTGTTGGGTTTTGTGTACATTGGGTTCTGTGTACATTGTGATTTGCGTACATTGGGTTTTGTGTACATTAGAATTTTGTGTACGTTGGGTTTTGTGTACGTTCCCCCGAAAGTCCTCCACCCGGCGCCGTGTTCCCATCTCAAGGACAAAGCGATTTGAATATGTCGATGAACTCATCGATGACGAAGCTAATTCGCTGACTCGTGTTTTGCAGCCACCTTCACGCCGTATACACAAAGATATCGACGTCCGTCTCTTTAACCGAGCCGTGAGCGTGGTGGGTACGGATCCTGGGTTCGGGTCGCGCTGCCAGTTTGTGTATGTGTTTTTTTTGTTGTGTATGTGTTTTTGGGCATGTGTGCGATTATTTATAACCTGCTATTAACTCCTCAGTATACAGGATGAACACCAGGGCGGCACCGTGGTGTGGGGTGGTGAAAGTAAACCGGCTGCTATAAATTGCCCCTATATTATGTTTGTATGTGGGTAATTGTGTACGTTGGAAATTGTGCACTTTGGAAATTGTGCACTTTGGGAATTGTGCCCTTTGGGAATTGTGCAATTTGGGAATTGTAAACTTTGGGAATTGTACACTTTGGCAATTGTACACTTTGGGAATTGTGTACTTTTGGAATTGTACACTTTGGGAATTGTGTACACTTTGGGAATTGTGTACTTTTGGAATTGTACACTTTTTGAATTGTACACTTTGGGAATTGTGCACTTTGGGAATTGTACACTTTTGGAATTGTACGCTTTGGGAATTGTGCCCTTTTGGAATTGTACACTTTGGGAATTGTGCCCTTTTGGAATTGTACACTTTGGGAATTGCACACTTTTGGAATTGTACACTTTGGGAATTGTGCACTTTGGGAATTGTGTACTTTAGGAATTGTGTATTTTGGGAATTTTACACTTTGGGAATTGTGCACTTTGGGAATTGTGCCCTTTGGGAATTGTACACTTTGGGAATTGTGTACTTTGGGAATTATGCCCTTTGGGAATTGTGCCCTTTGGGAATTGTGTACTTTGGGAATTGTGCACTTTGGGAATTGTACACTTTGGGAATTGTGTACTTTGGGAATTTTACACTTTGGGAATTGTGCCCTTTGGGAATTGTGCACTTTGGGAATTGTGCCCTTTGGGAATTGTACACTTTTGGAATTGTGTACTTTGGGAACCTTCACGCCGTACACCCAAAGATATGGACGTCCGTGTCTTTAAGCGAGCCGTGAGCGTGGTGGGCGCATTCCGGATCCTGGGTTCGTGTCGCGCTGCCAGTTTGTGTATGTGGTTATTTGTTGTGTATGTGATTTTGGGCATGTGTGCGATTATTTATAAGCCGTTATTAACTCCTCAGTCGATTGAAATTCATGTAATTTCCGTCTCAGGATCGTTGTCCGGGCGTCACGGCGAGCGTCTCTGCTCCTCGCTCTTCCTGTCTCTCTGTAAAGGAAATCTGATATTTGCATGCAGGGTGTTGATTACCACTTAGCTGCGACATCCATAACTATAAACAGGTGTGCGGCGAAAACAATTCGCTCGCTCGCTCTCGCGCTCTTTCTCTCGCTCTCTCGCTCTCTCTCGCATGCTCTGTAATGTTTTAGTCCATTACTTTAATGTACACCATTGAGTCCAACTGTGCTAATATGCAGGATGTTTTAAAAGGCGGTTACTTCGATGCCAGTGGAGTGTTTTTTGGCGAGCGAGGCCCTTAACACTCTGCAGAACTGTACCTTGTTGGATCAGGGGTCAAGGTTCTTGCCCATGGAGCCACATTGGTAAATTCAGTGGACCTGGGATTTGAACCCTTGACATCCCAACAACCTACCCACTGACCTACCACACACTTAAATCATTAAAGGAGTAACACACGGTTTCAGCACTGGACAGCCATTGGTCTCAGTATGAGAACCAGTCAGGTCTGACATGACACAGCGCCCCCTGGAGCAATAAGTGTTAGAGGTCTTGCTCAAGGACCCACATTGGTAAATTCAGTGGACCTGGGATTTGAACCCCCAACCTTTAGGTTGACATCCCAACAACCTGCCCATTGATGTAACACACCCTTAAATCATTAAAGGAGTAACACACGGTTTCAGAACTGGACAGCGATTTGTCTCAGTATGAGAACGATTCAGGTCTGACATGACACAGCGCCCCCTGGAGCAATAAGAGTTAGAGGTTTTGCTTAAGGACCATCCATCCATTATCTTCTGCTTTATCCTCTATTAGGGTCGTGGGGGGGTTCCCCATGCCCATCCAGGAGAGAACGTTTCGGGTGCTGGGCAGATACACCCAGGACAGGGGGGCAATCTATCACTGGGCACACACTCACTCACACAGACACACTCTATATGGGGCAATTTGGAGAATTCAATTGATCTTGATCCATGTTTTTGGACTGTGGGAGGAAACCGGAGAACCCGGAGGAAACCCACACGGACACGGGGAGGACATGGAAACTCCACCCAGATGGGGATTCGAACCTCGAATCCCCAGAGCTGAGAGGAGAACATGTTAAACACTAAACCACTGTGCCACCCTATTATGACTATCCATTCATTATCTTCCACTTTATCCTCTATTAGGGTCGTTGGGGGGGGGGGGTTCCCCATGCCCATCCGGGGGCGAACATTTTGGGTGCTGGGCAGATAGACCCAGGACAGGGGGGCAATCTATCACTGGGCACACACTCACTCACACAGACACACACTCTATATGGGGCAATTTGGAGACTTCAACTGACCTCGATCCATGTTTTTGAAATGTGGGAGGAAACCGGAGAACCCGGAGGAAACCCACACGGACACGGGGAGGACATGGAAACTCCACCCAGATTGGGATTCGAACCGGGAATCCCCAGCGCTGAGAGGAGAACATGCTAAACCACTAAGCCACCGTGTGTGTTCTTGAGGGTGGTTTTCATCTCGGAGCAGAGAACCCTGCTGTCTGTATGATGTTGATCTTTGGTTTCCGATGCAACGTTCTAAGCTCGCGGGCCGTTCCGCCTTCGGGAGAAAGTGCTAAAGATGGATTTCGCTAACGAGCGAAACGAGCAAGGTCATTGGCCGAGGGCGAAGGAGGGGCGGGAAGAAACGGCGACTGTCTATCTCGCCAAGGTAACGGAACCCATTGTGTTTGTCAAGGGCAGAGGTTCCAACAATGGGCTTTGTGAGGAAGGCGTGAGAACCTTTCATCTGGGTTCCGCCGCTCGTCTCTCCTCTCGTCATTGCTCTCCCGTCTCCGTCCTCGTTCCGTTTTACCCCGTCGTGTTCTCTGTCTTCCTTCCTGATGTCCACGTGTCTTCTCTCACACTCATTAAATCAGCTTTTTTTCGGTCTCCGGTTCTTTTCTCTCTCGTGAACAGACGTAGCGCGGAACCTTCATATCACACCGCCTGGCGCCTCTATGACATCTCATTTTCAGAGCGCTCGTTCTCCTGGGAACCCGTCCTGCGTCGTCCTGGAGTTTATAGGTTGCAATTTTTGCTTCCTTTTCCTTGCTTTCTCTTTTTATTTATTGGTTTAGTGGTTTAGCATGTTCTCCTCTCAGCGTTAGGGATTCCTGCCGCCGAGAACCTCGCAGGTTCCATCAAACAAACATCATTAATTAAAGGAGCCCAATCTGGGTGGAGTTTCCATGTTCTCCCCGTGTCCCCGTAGGGTTCCTCCGGGTTCTCCGGTTTCCTCCCACAGTCCAAAAACATGGATCAAGTCAATTGAGTTCTCCAAATTGCCCCATATAGAGTGTGTGTGTGTGTGAGTGAGTGTATGCCCAGTGATAGATTGCCCCCCTGTCCTGGGTGTATCTGCCCAGCACCCGAAACGTTCTCCCCTGGATGGGCATGGGGAACCCCAACATGACCCTAGTGGAGGATGAAGCAGAAGATGATAGATGGATGGATGAACCCCCAAAGCGACACACTGAAGCGACGGTGGCAAGGAAAAAAAACTCCCTGATGTTCTTGGTTTTGAAGAACCTTGTGAGGACCGAGTGTCAGTGGCGTTCTCCTCCTCCTCCATGAGCAGCATCCACAGAGCAGGAACCTCATCTCAATGATCCATCCATCCATCTATTATCTTCTGCTTTATCCTCTATTAGGGTCACGGGGGGGTTCCCCATGCCCATCCAGGGGAGAACGTTTCGGGTGCTGGGCAGATACACCCAGGACAGGGGGGCAATCTATCACTGGGCACACACTCACTCACACAGACACACACACTATATGGGGCAATTTGGAGAATTCAATTGACTTGATCCATGTTTTTGGACTGTGGGAGGAAACCAGAAAACCCGGAGGAAACCCATGTGGACACGGGAAGAACATGGAAACTCCACCCATATTGGGATTCGAACTTGGAATTCCCAGAACTGAGAGGAGAACATGCTAAACCACTAAAGCACCGTGCCACCCTATTATTACTATCCATCCATTATCTTCCACTTTATACTCTATTAGGGTCGGTGGGGGGCGGTTCCCCATGCCCATCCAGGGGAGAACGTTTCGGGCGCTGGGCAGATACACCCAGTACAGGGGGGCAATCTCTCACACACACTCTATATGGGGCAATTTGGAGACCTCAATTGACCTTGATCCATGTTTTTGGACTGTGGGAGGAAACCGGAGAACCCGGAGGAAACCCACGCGGACACGGGGAGAACATGGAAACTCCACCCAGATGGGGATTGGAACCACTAAGCCACCGTGCCGCCCCATCTAAATGGTCACTCCTCATGCCGTTCTCCCGTTTAGAACTCAGCAGAACCCAACAGAGAACGGTCCTCAGAGGACCGGTTAAAGTTCCGGCTGCGTGACCGATGGAATCATCACCTTGTTGCTTTCAATAAGCGGCGCGGTTTCGTGATGTGCAGACGGCGCAGACGGTGCAGACGACGTTCCGTTTCTTCCGTTTCTTCCTCAGAGGACCGGTTAAAGTTCCGGCTGCGTGACCGATGGAATCATCACCTTGCTGCTTTCAATAAGCGGCGCGGCTTGGTGACGTGCAGCCGCTGCAGACGGCGCAGACGATGCAGACGGCGTTCCGTTTCTTCCGTTTCTTCCTCAGAGGACCGGTTAAAGTTCCGGCTGCGTGACCGATGGAATCATCACCTTGCTGCTTTCAATAAGCGGTGCGGCTTGGTGACGTGCAGACGGTGCAGACGCCGCAGACGGTGCAGACGGCGTTCCGTTTCTTCCGTTTCTTCCTCAGAGGACCGGTTAAAGCTCCGGCTGCGTGACCGATGGAATCATCACCTTGCCGCTTTCAATAAGCGGCGCGGCTTGGTGACGTGCAGACGCCGCAGACGGTGCAGACGCCGCAGACGGTGCAGACGCCGCAGACGGTGCAGACGGCGTTCCGTTTCTTCCTCAGAGGACCGGTTAAAGTTCCGGCTGCGTGACCGATGGAATCATCACCTTGCTGCTTTCAATAAGCGGCGCAGCTTGGTGACGTGCAGACGGTGCAGACGCCGCAGACGGTGCAGATGGCGTTCCGTTTCTTCCGTTTCTTCCTCAGAGGACCGGTTAAAGTTCCGGCTGCGTGACCGATGGAATCATCGCCTTGCTGCTTTCAATAAGCGGCGCGGCTTGGTGACGTGCAGCCGCTGCAGACGGTGCAGACGGCGTTCCGTTTCTTCCGTTTCTTCCTCAGAGGACCGGTTAAAGTTCCGGCTGCGTGACCGATGGAATCATCACCTTGCTGCTTTCAATAAGCGGTGCGGCTTGGTGACGTGCAGACGGTGCAGACGCCGCAGACGGTGCAGACGGCGTTCCGTTTCTTCCTCAGAGGACCGGTTAAAGCTCCGGCTGCGTGACCGATGGAATTATCACCTTGCTGCTTTCAATAAGCGGCGCGGCTTGGTGACGTGCAGCCGCCGCAGACGGTGCAGACGGCGTTCTGTTTCTTCCTCAGAGGACCGGTTAAAGCTCCGGCTGCGTGACCGATGGAATCATCACCTTGCTGCTTTCAATAAGCGGCGCGGCTTGGTGACGTGCAGCCGGCGCAGACACCGCAGACGGTGCAGGCGGCGTTCCGTTTCTTCCTCAGAGGACCGGTTAAAGCTCCGGCTGCGTGACCGATGGAATCATCACCTTGCTGCTTTCAATAAGCGGCGCGGCTTGGTGACGTGCAGCCGGCGCAGACGCCGCAGACGGTGCAGACGGTGTTCCGTTTCTTCCGTTTCTTCCGTTTCTTCCATTTCTTCCTCAGAGGACCGGTTAAAGCTCCGGCTGCGTGACCGATGGAATCATCACCTTGCTGCTTTCAATAAGCGGCGTGGCTTGGTGACGTGCAGCCGGCGCAGACGCCGCAGACGGTGCAGACGGTGTTCCGTTTCTTCCGTTTCTTCCGTTTCTTCCATTTCTTCCTCAGAGGACCGGTTAAAGCTCCGGCTGCGTGACCGATGGAATCGTCACCTTGCTGCTTTCAATAAGCGGCGCGGCTTGGTGACGTGCAGCCGGCGCAGACGCCGCAGACGGCGTTCCGTTTCTTCCATTTCTTCCTCAGAGGACCGGTTAAAGCTCCGGCTGCGTGACCGATGGAATCATCACCTTGCTGCTTTCAATAAGCGGCGCGGCTTGGTGACGTGCAGCCGGCGCAGACGCCGCAGACGGTGTTCCTTTTCTTCCGTTTCTTCCTCAGAGGACCGGTTAAAGCTCCGGCTGCGTGACCGATGGAATCATCACCTTGCTGCTTTCAATAAGCGGCGCGGCTTGGTGACGTGCAGACGGCGCAGACGGCGCAGACGGCGTTCCGTTTCTTCGTCCCGAGCCGAATCGCTCATCATTTGGGCCGCGGGCCGACGGGAAGCCTGACGGGAAGCCTGACGAGCCCCCAGCTAATGATGATGAATATGCGTTGGGATCGTTGTCGACACTTTTTGGGCTCTGAAACGGAGAGCGGGCGGATGTTCTCCACTCTTAGCAGGCTGTCTGAAACATTATGGTTCTCCTAATCACTCACTTAGAACCGACGAGCCGTCATCTCCGTCATGCTGATTCTCCTCATGGTTCTCTCCACGTCTCGCGTGCGAGAGACGCACTCTCCCTCGTCGTTCGCTTCCGACGAGCTTCCGTTCGCATCCGCGTCGCGCTTTCATACGCGGAACCTTCACCACCTGAAGAATGAGAACGTTCACAACAGAATCAATCTGACATCTGGGGTTAGAAGGTTATTAAAGAGCCATTTAATCATGGACGTTGTAGTTCTACAGTTACAGACTGTAGTCCATCTGTGTTCTGTTGGTTCTGTTGGTTCTCTGTTGGTCAGCAGCATCACAGAACAGGTATCATTTGGGTGGTGGATTGTTTCTTATCGGTTCTGCAGTGACACTGATGTGGTGAGGGGGGTTCTAGTGCAGCAGTGCTGCTGGAGGTTCAGTTCTCCACCTCAGTCACACTGCTGGGATAGGAACTAATGCACCCACCCAATAACCCCTGCTCTGTGGGGGAGCTATTATCTGCCCAGTTCTCCCCTGGATGGGCATGAGGAACCACATACTCACAAGCACATACTCAACACACTCACTCAGACGGGTTCTCAGACGGATTCTCAGGCAGGTTCTCAGACGGGTTCAGGTGGGTTCTCAGGCGGGTTCTCAGGCGGGTTCTCAGGCGGGTTCTCAGACGGGTTCTCAGACAGGTTCTCAGACGGGTTCAGAAGGGTTCTCAGACAGGTTCTCAGAAGGGTTCTCAAACAGGTTCTCAGACGGGTTCAGAAGGGTTCTCAGACAGGTTCTCAGGCGGGTTCTCAGACAGGTTCAGACGGGTTCTCAGGTTGGTTCTCAGGCAGGTTCTCAGACGGGTTCAGATGGGTTCTCAGACGGGTTCTCAGGCGGGTTCTCAGACAGGTTCAGACGGGTTCAGACAGGTTCTCAGACGGGTTCAGACGGGTTCTCAGATGGGTTCACACAGGTTCTCAGGTGGGTTCTCAGACGGGTTCAGACGGGTTCTCAGGCGGGTTCAGACGGGTTCAGACAGGTTCTCAGACAGGTTCAGATGGGTTCTCAGGCAGGTTCTCAGACGGGTTCAGACGGGTTCTCAGGCAGGTTCTCATACGGGTTCTCAGGTGGGTTCTCAGACGGGTTCTCAGGCGGGTTCAGACGGGTTCTCAGGCGGATTCTCAGGCGGGTTCAGACGGGTTCAGACAGGTTCTCAGGCGGGTTCTCAGACGGGTTCAGACGGGTTGAGACCGGTTCTCAGATGGGTTCAGACATGTTCTCAGGCGGGTTCAGGCGGGTTCTCAGACAGGTTCAGACAGGTTCTCAGACGGGTTCTAAGATGGGTTCTCAGACGGGTTCTCACAGGTTCTCAGACGGGTTCTCAGACAGGTTCAGACGGGTTCTCAGACGGGTTCTCACAGGTTCTCAGACGGGTTCTCAGACAGGTTCTCAGACAGATTCTCAGGCGGGTTCTCCTCGGTTCTAAACTCAGTTCTTAACAGATCCGTGTCGGAGCACCGGGGGATCAGGATGACGGTGTACGGTATTGGTTCGCTCCGCCGGGTCGTAGGTCAGCATGGGCTGCCGCACCGCAACACAAGACAGCGCTTGATTGGTCTGGATAGGTCACATGACCTCAATCACTGCAGCAGGAGGCGAACGAGCCATCGATCCGCGTGTTACGGAACCCGCTAGGACCGACGCGTTAAGTTCTGAGGAGACTCTGGGTGTCTGTTCCACCCCGTGGTCTAATTTACTACCCCCCTCCCCCACCCCACCCCACTCGTTTGTTCTTAAATGTTCTGTTAATTACAGGTTTGACGATTGTTTTAATTATTATACTTTTTTTGGTTCCTTCTTTGGTTCTAATGACACTGTGGCGGGTGGAGAACGATGGAGAACACTCGGTGGGGGTTTGTGTGTGGGGGGGCAATAATGACAATAATGGATTACTGGATGGGGTGGCACGGTGGCTTAGTGGTTTGGCATGTTCTCCTCTCAGCGCTAAGGTTTCCCGGTTCGAATCCCCATCTGGGTGGAATTTCCATGTTCTCCCCGTCTCCGCGTGGGTTTCCTCCGGGTTCTCCGGTTTTCTTCCGACAGTCCCAAAAACATGGATCGAGGTCAACTGAATTCTCCAAATTGCCCCATATAGAGTGTGTGAGTGAGTGTGCGCCTAGTAATAGATTGCCCCCCTGTCCTGGGTGTATCTGCCCAGAGCCCGAAACGTTCTCCCTTGGATGGGCATGGGGAACCCCCCCCCCCCAATAGAGGATAAAGCGGAAGACAATGGATGGACGGATGGATGATGATTGACGCGGACACGGGGAGGACATGCCAACTCCACGCAGATTCGAACCCGGCTCCCTAGTGCCGAGAGGCGGGTTCCGCCGAGCGTTCTCGAGCTCATTGCTCGGCCGCTTTGGGCCGTTAATCGGGGCGTCCGGCAGCTCCGAGATCAACACGTTGTATGTGCTAAATGCCCCGCCCTCCCGCCACCGCCGGGCGAGGGCTGTTCCATTAATCACACAGATAGAAGGGTGGAGCGGGGGGGGGGGGGGGGGGGGGGGGGTGGAACCAGGGGGGGGGGGGGGGAGTGGAACCAGGGGGGGGGGTGAGCCGCCTGCGCATCAGCTCAATAAATCGGCCCTATTATCTGCGCCTAGCTGCCAGAGGCTCGGTGGGAACGATGTGGGGGGGGGGGGCGGGCGTAGCGCTCATTACAGATCTCTGAGGTGGTGGAGGTTTTAGTGTTAGCCGAGTACAGGACAAAGAAAGGGACAGGGATAGGACAGAGACAGGGATAGGTTAGGACAGAGACAGGGATAGGATAGGACAGAGACAGGGATAGGACAGAGAAAAGGACAGTATAGGATAGGACAGGACAGGGATAGGACAGAGAAAAGGATAGTATAGGATAGGACAGGACAGGGATAGGACAGAGTATAGGACAGGACAGGACAGGGATAGGACAGAGAAAAGGATGGTATAGGATAGGACAGGACAGGGATAGGACAGAGAAAAGGATAGTAAGGGATAGGACAGGACAGGGATAGGACAGAGAAAAGGACAGTATAGGATAGGACAGGGATAGGACAGAGAAAAGGATGGTATAGGATAGGACAGGACAGGGATAGGACAGAGAAAAGGACAGTATAGGATAGGACAGGACAGGGATAGGACAGAGAAAAGGACAGTATAGGATAGGACAGGACAGGGATAGGACAGAGAAAAGGACAATATAGGATAGGACAGGACAGGGATAGGACAGAGAAAAGGACAGTGTAGGACAGGACAGGACAGGGATAGGACAAAGAAAGGGATAGGACAAAGAAAAGGATAGTATAGGATAGGACAGAGACAGGGATAGGTTAGGACAGAGACAGGGATAGGATAGGACAGAGACAGGGATAGGACAGAGAAAAGGACAGTATAGGATAGGACAGGACAGGGATAGGACAGAGAAAAGGATAGTATAGGATAGGACAGGACAGGGATAGGACAGAGTATAGGACAGGACAGGACAGGGATAGGACAGAGAAAAGGATGGTATAGGATAGGACAGGACAGGGATAGGACAGAGAAAAGGATAGTAAGGGATAGGACAGGACAGGGATAGGACAGAGAAAAGGACAGTATAGGATAGGACAGGGATAGGACAGAGAAAAGGATGGTATAGGATAGGACAGGACAGGGATAGGACAGAGAAAAGGACAGTATAGGATAGGACAGGACAGGGATAGGACAGAGAAAAGGACAGTATAGGATAGGACAGGACAGGGATAGGACAGAGAAAAGGACAATATAGGATAGGACAGGACAGGGATAGGACAGAGAAAAGGACAGTGTAGGACAGGACAGGACAGGGATAGGACAAAGAAAGGGATAGGACAAAGAAAAGGATAGTATAGGATAGGACAGGACAGGGATAGGACAGAGAAAAGGATAGTAAGGGATAGGACAGGGATAGGACAAAGAAAAGGATAGTATAGGATAGGACAGGACAGGGATAGGACAAATAAAGGGATAGTATAGGACAGGACAGGACAGGGATGGGACAGAGAAAGGGTCAGGACAGGGGTAGGACAGGACAGGGACAGGACAGGGACAGGACAGGACAGGACAGGACAGGACAGGGATAGGACAGAGAATGGATAGGACAAAGAAAAGGATAGTATAGGACAGGACAGGGATAGGATAGGACAGAGACAGGGATAGGATAGGACAGAGACAGGGATAGGACAGAGAAAAGGATAGTATAGGACAGGACAGGGATAGGACAGAGAAAAGGATAGGACAAAGAAAAGGATAGTATAGGATAGGACAGGACAGGGATAGGACAGAGAAAAGGATAGTAAGGGATAGGACAGGGATAGGACAAAGAAAAGGATAGTATAGGATAGGACAGGACAGGGATAGGACAAATAAAGGGATAGTATAGGATAGGACAGGACAGGGATGGGACAGAGAAAGGGACAGGACAGGGGTAGGACAGGACAGGACAGGGACAGGACAGGGACAGGACAGGGATAGGACAGAGAAAGGGACAGGACAGGGACAGGACAGGACAGGGATAGGACAGGGACAGGACAGGACAGGGATAGGACAGAGAAAGGGACAGGACAGGACAGGGACAGGACAGGACAGAGAAAGGGATAGGACAGAGAAAAGGATGGTATAGGATAGGACAGGACAGGGATAGGACAGAGAAAAGGACAGTATAGGATAGGACAGGACAGGGATAGGACAGAGAAAAGGATAGTATAGGATAGGACAGGACAGGGATAGGACAGAGTATAGGACAGGACAGGACAGGGATAGGACAGAGAAAAGGATGGTATAGGATAGGACAGGACAGGGATAGGACAGAGAAAAGGATAGTAAGGGATAGGACAGGACAGGGATAGGACAGAGAAAAGGACAGTATAGGATAGGACAGGGATAGGACAGAGAAAAGGATGGTATAGGATAGGACAGGACAGGGATAGGACAGAGAAAAGGACAGTATAGGATAGGACAGGACAGGGATAGGACAGAGAAAAGGACAGTATAGGATAGGACAGGACAGGGATAGGACAGAGAAAAGGACAGTATAGGATAGGACAGGACAGGGATAGGACAGAGAAAAGGACAATATAGGATAGGACAGGACAGGGATAGGACAGAGAAAAGGACAGTGTAGGACAGGACAGGACAGGGATAGGACAAAGAAAGGGATAGGACAAAGAAAAGGATAGTATAGGATAGGACAGGACAGGGATAGGACAGAGAAAAGGATAGTAAGGGATAGGACAGGGATAGGACAAAGAAAAGGATAGTATAGGATAGGACAGGACAGGGATAGGACAAATAAAGGGATAGTATAGGACAGGACAGGACAGGGATGGGACAGAGAAAGGGACAGGACAGGGGTAGGACAGGACAGGACAGGGACAGGACAGGACAGGACAGGACAGGACAGGACAGGACAGGGATAGGACAGAGAATGGATAGGACAAAGAAAAGGATAGTATAGGACAGGACAGGGATAGGACAGAGAAAAGGATAGGACAAAGAAAAGGATAGTATAGGATAGGACAGGACAGGGATAGGACAGAGAAAAGGATAGTAAGGGATAGGACAGGGATAGGACAAAGAAAAGGATAGTATAGGATAGGACAGGACAGGGATAGGACAAATAAAGGGATAGTATAGGATAGGACAGGACAGGGATAGGACAGGACAGGGATGGGACAGAGAAAGGGACAGGACAGGACAGGGATAGGACAGAGAAAGGGACAGGACAGGGACAGGACAGGACAGGGATAGGACAGGGACAGGACAGGACAGGGATAGGACAGAGAAAGGGACAGGACAGGACAGGGACAGGACAGGACAGGGACAGGACAGGACAGGGATAGGACAGAGAAAGGGACAGGACAGGGACAGGACAGGACAGGGATAGGACAGGGACAGGACAGGACAGGGATAGGACAGAGAAAGGGACAGGACAGGACAGGGACAGGACAGGACAGGACAGGGATGGGACAGGACAGGGACAGGACAGGGACAGGACAGGACAGGGATAGGACAGAGAAAGGGACAGGACAGGGACAGGACAGGACAGGGATAGGACAGGGACAGGACAGGACAGGGATAGGACAGAGAAAGGGACAGGACAGGACAGGGACAGGACAGGACAGGGATAGGACAGAGAAAGGGACAGGACAGGACAGGGACAGGGATAGGACAGAGAAAGGGACAGGACAGGACAGGGACAGGACAGGACAGGGACAGGGATAGGACAGAGAAAGGGACAGGACAGGACAGGGACAGGACAGGACAGGGATAGGACAGAGAAAGGGACAGGACAGAGAAAGGGACAGATTAAAGTTAGAGGAAACTGTTGGTGATGTGAACGTTTTTTTTTTTTTTTTTTAATGTTTTTTATAGTTTTTCTGGGCGGCACGGTGGCTTAGTGGTTTAGCATGTTCTCCTCTCAGCACTAGGGATTCAGGTTCGAATCCCAATCTGGGTGGAGTGTCCACGTCCTCCCCGCATCCGCGTGGGTTTCCTCCGGGTTCTCCAGTTTCCTCCCACAATCCAAAAAACATTGATCAAGGTCAATTGAATTCTCCAAATTGCCCCATATAGAGTGTGTGAGTGAGTGTGTGCCTAGTAATAGATTGCCCCTTGTCCTGGGTCTATCTGCCCAGCGCCCGAAACGTTCTCCCCTGGATGGGCATGAGAACCCCCCCCCCCTCCCCCCCCGCGACCCTAATATAGGATAAAGCGGAAGATAATGGATGGATGTTATTACACAGGGCGGCACGGTGGCTTAGTGGTTTAGCATGTTCTCCTCTCAGCACTAGGGATTCAGGTTCGAATCCCAATCTGGGTGGAGTGTCCACGTCCTCCCCGCGTCCACGTGGGTTTCCTCCGGGTTCTCCGGTTTCCTCCCACAGACCAAAAAACATGGATCAAGGTCAAGTGAATTCTCCAAATTGCCCCATATAGAGTGTGTCTGTGTGAGTGAGCGATAGATGTGTGTCCAGCGATAGATTGGCGCCCTGTCCTGGGTCTATCTGCCCAGCGCCCGAAACGTTCTCCGCTGGATGGGCATGGGGAACCCCCCCCCCCCCCCCCCCCCATGACAGTAGTAGAGGATAAAGCTGAAGATAATGGATGGATGGATGGATGGAGCAGGACCTGCTGGAGTTTAAGTGATAATCACTTTGCTTTTATGTTAATGTGGGGATTAGTGAGTGTCGTCAGTCCATTACTCTGAAACTAATGTGTTCACTGAGATAGCGGCGCACGTTCTCCGTCGTCGCACGTTCTCCATCGTCGCTCGTTTAGAGAACGCAGCGCGGCAGACGGATGGAGGCGGGAGTTGGACGGTGGAGTAAGAAGCGAGAGACAATGATATTCTTTAAGTGCAGGCTGGAGGAGGAGGATTGCTGATACTTATCTCGCCATTTGCAGCCATTATTTAAGCAGTCGATATAAATCCCGCTGTGTGTGTGTGTGTGTGTGTGTGTGTGTGTGTGTGTGTGTGTGTGTGTGTGTGTGTGTGTGTGTGTGTGTGTGTGTGCGTGTGTGTGTGTGTGTGTGTGTGTACCAGGTATATAACAACTA
>JAFMOC010000516.1:0-15000 GCA_019802505.1 Corydoras sp. C115 | reverse complement strand
CTACAGTACATACTGTGTACGTCCCCTTTACTCTGTTCTAATGGTCAGAACCACTACCATAGTACCACCACAGAGCAGGGGTTATTGGGTGGGGGTATTAGTTCCTATCCCAGCAGTGTGACTGAGGTGGAGAACTGAACCTCCAGCAGCACTGCTGCACTAAAACCCCCCTCACCACATCAGTGTCACTGCAGAACCGACAAGAAACAATCCACCACCCAAATGATACCTGTTCTGTGATGCTGCTGACCAACAGAGAACCAACAGAACCAACAGGGGACGAACAACAACAAAGAACACAGGCGTGGTGGTCAGCACCTAGTGCTCTCAATGCTGGGTGTGTCCACACATGTCTCCGTGTCCACAGTCCACAATCTGGGTAGAGCTTCCATGTTCTCCCTATATCTGCATACAGTCTAAAAACATGGACTTAAGGTGAATGCGCTGCTATAAATTGCCCCTATATAGTAAGCATGTGTGTGTGTGAGTGAGTGAGTGTGTGCCCAGTGATGGATTGGCACGGTGTACCCCCCCCCCCACCCCCCAACGAGTACCAAGAACAAAGAACACAGATGGACTACAGTCTGGAGTTGTAGAACTACAAGGTCCATCCACATGATAAGAAGATGCAAGAAGGGGGCGTGGCCAAACCTTTGCATATGCCACATAATAACTGATTCGTATCGTGACCCTAATCTTTTTTATTACCCCGTATATGTTTTATTGTTCTGCTGCCCTGTGTATCTCTCTCTCGCTCACTCGCTCGCTCGCTCCCCTGTTTGAATAACAATGTCGTCTATTTGCGCGATAACGACGAGATGGGCAACCCATTAGAATTAGCAGGAGTTGATAACGTGGAGATAATTTAGAAATCATCGTTTAAATGTCACCCCGTAACGATGAGAGACGCACTAATTGTTGGATCTAAATGTCATATCGGAATCTTTCTATTACGTCTGCGGGGCTGAGAGCGGCGCGCCGAATACCAATCAGGACCTTCAGTGGCCATCGCTCGCTTCCTCTTTGTGAAGCCTCTTAAGCGATGCTCTCATTAAGCGCCGTCTCCTCGCACCCCCACCCCACCCCCCCCTAACTACCCCCCCGCCCCCCCCCGAACGCCCCGCCGTTAACGTCTGTGTGGAAATGAGCAGATCTGCCAGCGATTTGCCCTCAGAGGGCGTCTTTAGTGTTTTATTTTTCGGTGGCTTGGTGGTTGGCATGTTCGCCACTCGGCGCTGGGGATTCCCGGTTCCCCATGTCCTCCCCGTGTCCGCGTGGGTTTCCTCCGGGTTCTCCGGTTTGCTCCCACAGTCCAAAAACATGGATCAAGTCAATTGAGTTCTTCAAATTGCCCCATATAGAATGTGTGTGTGAGTGAGTGTGTGTCCAGCGATGGATTGGCATCCTGTCCTGGGTGTATCTGCCCAGCGCCCGAAACGTTCTCCCCTGGACGGGCATGGGGAACCCCCCCCCAGCGACCCTAATAGAGGATAAAGCAGAAGATAATGGATGGATATTATAATGGATACACAGTGGCTTAGTGGTTTAGCATGTTCTCCTCTCAGCGCTAGGGATTCCCGGTTCGAATCCCAATCTGGGTGGAGTTTCCATGTCCTCCCCGTGTCCGCGTGGGTTTCCTCCGGGTTCTCCGGTTTCCTCCCACAGTCCAAAAACATGGATCAAGTCAATTGAGCTCTCCAAATTGCCCCATATAGAGTGTGTCTGTGTGAGTGAGTGTGTGCCCAGCGATGGATTGGCGTCCTGTGCTGGGTGTGTCTGCCCAGCGCCCGAAACGTTCTCCCCTGGACGGGCATGGGGAACCCCCCCCCCGCGACCCTAATAGAGGATAAAGCAGAAGATAATGGATGAATATTATAATGGATACACAGTGGTGTAGTGGTTTGCATGTTCTCCACTCAGTGCTGGGGATTCCCGGTTCGAATCCCAAACTGGGTGGAGTTTCCATGTCCTCCCCGTGTCAGCGTGGGTTTCCTCCGGGTTCTCCGGTTTCCTCCCACAGTCCAAAAACATGGATCAAGGCAATTGAGTTCTTCAAATTGCCCCATATAGAGTGTGTCTGTGTGAGTGAGTGTGTGCCCAGCGATGGATTGCCCCCCTGTCCTGGGTGTATCTGCCCAGCGCCCGAGACGTTCTCCCCTGGATGGACATCCGCGACCCTAATAGAGGATAAAGCGGAAGATAATGGATGGATGGATGGTGGCGTTCTACAGAGCCCATCCTCATCCGTCTCCGTCTGCGGTCTTCACATCGAACGTGCGCGCTGACCTCCACCTCTGGGGTTCTAATGAGAGGCGGCCGTGGAGGCTTTTAACTGCCTTTCATCAAATTAAGGACATCTGGCATGCCTCGCCACGTTCCGGGTTCTAGAGTCTGTCCCTCCGTGTGGAGGAGGGCGGGGATGGGGGTGCAGGTCGGTGTCTCTGTTCTTCAAAGGCAACCTTGACCTGCTTTGAACAGGAGAACCAGACGAGCGTCCGCGCAAATGCAAACAGGAACTGTCACCGCCAGTCACATCCAATCTGCCCGCTTCTGGAGATGACCGTGGGGTGGAGGGGGCGGGGGGGGGGGGGGGGTCAGCGTACGGTGAAAAGTATCGGGACACCGACGTGGTACACCTTCAGGAGGTTGTAAGCCATTGATTCCTGTAAAGTCCAGAGTATTTGTGAGGTCAGACTGTTGCAGTCGCTGTTCCAGTTCATCCCTGAGTTGTCATGAGGCAATAAGGCACGATAGGGCATTTTGGGTTGGGGTGCTGGGCAAATACACCCAGGACAGGGGGGCGGGGGGGGGGGGTTCCACGTATGGAGGAAAGTATCGGGACACCGACATGGTACACCTTCAGGACGTTGTAAGCCACTTGCAGTCGCTGTTCCAGTTCATCCCGGAGTTGTCATGAGGCAATAAGGCACTATGGGGCATATTGGGTTGGGGTGCTGGGCAAATACACCCAGGACAGGGGGGTGGGGGGGGTTCCACGTATGGAGGAAAGTATCGGGACACCGACATGGTACACCTTCAGGACGTTGTAAGCCATTTGCAGTCGCTGTTCCAGTTCATCCCGGAGTTGTCATGAGGCAATAAGGCACGATGGGGCATTTTGGGTTGGGATAAAACCAGGACAGGGCGTCAATCCACACACACTCTATATGGGGCAATTTGGAGAATTCAATTGACCTTGATCCATGTTTTTGGACTGTTTTGGACACGGGGAGAACATGGAATCCCCATCCACCCAGATGGGGATTCGAACCTTGAAGCCCCCTCAAGTCTATTCATTCATTCATTCATTCATTATCTCCCGCTTTATCCTCTATTAGGGTAGCGGTGGGGTTCCCCATGCCCATCCAGGGGAGAACGTTTCGGGCGCTGGGCAGATACACCCAGGACAGGGCGCCAATCCATCGCTGGGCACACACTCACACAAATACACTCTATATGGGGCAATTTGGAGAATTCAATTGACTTGATCCATGTTTTTTGGACTGTGGGAGGAAACCGGAGAACCCGGAAGAAACCCACACAGACACGGGGAGAACATGGAAACTCCAGCCAGATGGAGATTCGAACCGGGAATCCCCAGCGCTGAGAGGAGAACATGCTAAACCACTAAGCCACCGTGCCGCCCCCCCCCTCACGTCTAGTGTTTCTCAAATCGATACGAACGTGTGCGTTACCAAAGTCACCAATCAGCCAATCAGCTTTGAGGAGCGGAACTCAACATTCGAACCCGAGCCTGACCCTGAGCTGTGTCCTCATCCTTTGTTCTGTTTTCACATGAAAAGCCCGAGGTGGATGAGCCTGTGTTCGTTAGTTAATTACTCGGCGTTATTCCAAACGAGCGAGGCAGTAAAACGGAGCGCGAGGCCGTAAACCCCGATCGCTTTTAATTACGGAACGCGGTTCTGCAAACCAGCGCCGTTGGTTTTCTGGAGGTCCGCGCATGGCCGTCACTTCGTATGTTGATTTAACGACGCGGAACCTTCCGCTGTTCCGGTCCTCCATGTGGCAGGAGGAGGAGCTCCCGCGTTCTCGATTCGGGAAATTCTTTCAGTCACACGGCATTAGAACCTCACTGATCCACCACCTTCACAGTTCCACACTCATCACTAATCTCTCTCGCTCGCTCTCTCTCTCTCTCTCTCATGGCTGAAGTCCTCAGCGCTGCTTCAATATATCCATCCATCATCTTCTGCTTTATCCTCTGTAAGGGACGCGGGGGGGGGGGGGTTCCCCATGCCCATCCAGGGGAGAACGTTTCGGGCGCTGGGCAGATACACCCAGGACAGGGGGGCAATCTATCACTGGGTACACACTCACTCACCTACTCACTCACACACTCTCTATGGGGCAATTTGGAGAACTCGATTGACTTCATCCATGTTTTTTGGACTGTGGGAGGAAACCGGAGAACCCGGAGGAAACCCACGCGGACACGGGGAGAACATGGAAACTCCACCCAGATTGGGATTCGGACCGGGAATCCCTAGAGCTGAGAGGAGAACATGCTAAACCACTAAGCCACCGTGCCGCCCTGCTTCAATATATATATATATGGTTAGGTTATGGTTATCCTATGGTTAGTGTGAGGTTATGGTTATTTTATGGTAAGGTTATGGTTAGTTTGAGGTTATGGTTATCCTATGGTTAGTGTGAGGTTATGGTTATCCTATGGTTAGTGTGAGGTTATGGTTATCTTATGATAAGGTTATGGTTAATGTGAGGTTATGGTTATCCTATGGTTAGTGTGAGGTTATGGTTATCCTATGGTTAGTGTGAGGTTATGGTTATCTTATGATAAGGTTATGGTTAGTGTGAGGTTATGGTTATCTTATGGTTAGTGTAAGGTTATGGTTATCTTATGATAAGGTTATGGTTAGTGTGAGGTTATGGTTATCTTATGATAAGGTTATGGTTAGTTTGAGGTTATGGTTATCCTATGGTTAGTGTGAGGTTATGGTTATCCTATGGTTAGTGTGAGGTTATGGTTATCTTATGATAAGGTTATGGTTAGTGTGAGGTTATGGTTATCCTATGGTTAGTGTGAGGTTATGGTTATCTTATGATAAGGTTATGGTTAGTTTGAGGTTATGGTTATCCTATGGGTAGTGTGAGGTTATGGTTATCTTATGATAAGGTTATGGTTAGTGTGAGGTTATGGTTATCTTATGATAAGGTTATGGTTAGTGTGAGGTTATGGTTATCTTATAATAAGGTTATGGTTAGTGTGAGGTTATGGTTATCCTATGGTTAGTGTGAGGTTATGGTTATCTTATGATAAGGTTATGGTTAGTGTGAGGTTATGGTTATCTTATAATAAGGTTATGGTTAGTGTGAGGTTATGGTTATCTTATGGTTAGTATGAGGTTATGGTTATCTTATGGTAAGGTTATGTTTAGTATGAGGTTAGTGTGAAGTATTAGTCCTCCACACACTCTCACACACACACACACACACACACACACAATTATACACACACTAGTGAAGTGAGCACACGTGCCCGGAGGAAACGTTGGGGTTAGGTGTCTTGCCCGTGGGCACTTCAAGCCATAGTTCTTTATGGAACTGGGAATGGAACCGGGGATCTTCAGGCTGGTTCTTTAACCTCAGAGCAGTGTTATAGAGCGGTCTTGTCAGGGGGTTGACCATATAGTACTGTGGTATTTTTAATAAAATGGTTTTTTTATTGTGCCCAGTGATAGACTGCCCCCCCCCCCCTGTCCTGGGTGTATCTGCCCAACACCCGAAACGTTCTCCCCTGGATGGGCATGGGGAACCCCACCTCCCTCCCCCTGCGACCCTAATAGAGGATAAAGCTGAAGTTAATGGGTGGATGGGCCGTTTATTGGTATTGTTCCGGTTCGGATCCACAGTCCACAGGATTGGACCGTGTGCGGAGTCGGGGGGTAATGGGATTGTATGCTCGCTCTCCATTCGCCTCCTCCGCCCCCCGCCCCCCCCTCCACCCCCAACCCCCCCCCCCCCCCAGGGTCTCCTCAGTGTGGCCGGCTGATAGTTCCGCAACTGGAGAGATTTAAAACTTCCATTTTCTGGACGGCTTTCCTTAAACGAACCCCCAGGGAGGGGTTTATATATATGGGGGGGGGGGGTCTACGCTCCTTCAGCACCCGGTCCATCTCTCGGGGTCTGTAGAGATGGGGATAGTGGTTTAGCATGTTCTCCTCTCAGTGCTGGGGATTCAGGTTCGAATCCCAATCTGGGTGGAGTTAGATGGGCCCTCTAGATGGGCCTGGGGAACCCCCCCCCCACAACCATAGTAGAGGATTAAGTGATCAAGATAAGGAGATAGGGATAGTGGTTTAGCATGTTCTCCTCTCAGTGCTGGTTCGAATCCCAATCTGGGTGGAGTTTCCATGTCCTCCCCGTGTCTGCGTGGGTTTCCTCCAGGTTCTCCGGTTTCCTCCCACAGTCCAAAAACATGGATTCAAGGTGAATCGGCTGCTCTAAATTGCCCCTATACTGCGTCAGTGTGTGTGCCCAGAGATGGCCATGCCCCTGTCCTGGCTGTATCTGCCCAGCGCCCGAAATGTTCTCCTCTAGATGGGCCTGGGGAACCCCCCCCCCCCCCCACAACCATAGTAGAGGATTAAGTGATCAAGATAAAGAGATAGGGATAGTGGTTTAGCATGTTCTCCTCTAAGTGCTGGTTCGAATCCCAATCTGGGTGGAGTTTCCATGTCCTCCCCGCGTCCGCGTGGGTTTCCTCCGGGTTCTCCAGTTTCCTCCCACAGTCCAAAAACATGGATTCAAGGTGAATTGGCTTCTCTAAATTGCCCCTATACTGCGTCGGTGTGTGTGCCCAGAGATGGCCATGCCCCTGTCCTGGCTGTATCTGCCCAGCGCCCGAAATGTTCTCCTCTAGATGGGCCTGGGGAACCCCCCCCCACACACACAACCATAGTAGAGGATTAAGTGATCAAGATAAGGAGATAGGGATAGTGGTTTAGCATGTTCTCCTCTCAGTGCTGGTTCGAATCCCAATCTGGGTGGAGTTTCCATGTCCTCCCCGCGTCCGCGTGGGTTTCCTCCGGGTTCTCCGGTTTCCTCCCACAGGCCAAAAAACATGGATCAAGGTCAATTGAATTCTCCAAATTGCCCCATATAGAGTGTGTCTGTGTGAGTGAGTGTGTGCCCAGTGATAGATTGCCCCCCTGTCCTGGGTGTATCTGCCCAGCGTCCGAAACGTTCTCCGTGGTGGAGCGGCGCCGATGGTTCGCTCTACCGCGGGGCCGTTCGTAATAGTTTATTTCTCACCTTCATTAACGACGGGCCGAATCGATGAGGGCTGAACGAGGACGCCGCGCGGCGACGCCCGTTTTTTTTCGGAGGCCGTCTGCGAATTCAGACGTTTTCTGGAGGATTTTTTAATGCGAGGGAGAGATTGCTTCGGGAATCGATAGCTTTTAAAGTCACACCTGTTTCTGAGGTAAAGAAAAAAATAAATAAAATAAAAATACATCAGCGGCGCCACCACCCAGCCGCCACCCGCCGGCGCGTTTTTGATTCCGTCTCTTTAAAGCGGCGGAGAAAATCAATGGCGTGGTTTTGAATCCCCGAGTTTCGGAATTGCAGACGGAGCGACGGGGCCCCACGCGTCTCGCGGACGACGGCCCCGCGGCCTCATGCCGCGCGCATCCTCATGCAAACAAACCCGCACGCCGTTTTAACAACTTCGATATCAGATAATCCATACCAACAAATTGTTTACGTCTGTCGTCGAAATAAAGCGCCGTCTGTCTTTCGTTTGAGAGCGCGCCGCCGGTTCCCCGAAAATTATCTGGCTTTTGAATCCACTTTAAAGAGTTCTGATGTTCTACCACGAGATCCATCCATCTTCAAACATCCATCCATCATCTTCCTTTATCCTCTGCTAGGGTCACGAGTCACACACACACACTCTATAGGGGGCAATTTGGAGAACTCAATTGACTTGATCCATGTTTTTGGACTGTGGGAGAAAACCGGAGAACCCGGAGGAAACCCACGGGGACACGGGGAGAACATGGGAACTCCACCCAGATGGGGATTCGAACCGGGAATCCCCAGCGCTGAGAGGAGAACATGCTAAACCACTAAGCCACCGTGCTGCCCCTTTAAACAATCCTTTCATCCATCCATTATCTAGATACACCCAGTACAGGGGGGCAATCTATCGCTGGACACACACTCAGTCACACAGACACACTCTATATGGGGCAATTTGGAGAATCCAATTGACTTGATCCATGTTTTTTGGACTGTGGGAGGAAACCGGAGAACCCGGAGGAAACCCACGGGGACACGGGGAGAACATGGAAACTCCACCCAGATGGGGATTCGAACCGGGAATCCCCAGCGCTGAGAG
The DNA here is from genome assembly GCA_019802505.1 of Corydoras sp. C115. Lineage (NCBI taxonomy): Eukaryota > Metazoa > Chordata > Actinopteri > Siluriformes > Callichthyidae > Corydoras > Corydoras sp. C115. The sequence goes on along the minus strand of JAFMOC010000516.1, from coordinate 6,617 downwards.
GAGAACATGCTAAACCACTAAGCCACCGTGCCGCCCTTACAATTATTCATTCATTCATTCATTATCTTCCGCTTTATCCTCTATTAGGGTCATGGGGGGGGGGGGGGTTCCCCATGCACATCCAGGGGAGAACGTCTCGGGCGCTGGGCAGATAGACCCAGTACAGGGGGGCAATCTATCGCTGGGCACACACTCAGTCACACTTACACACTCTATATGGGGCAATTTGGAGAATCCAATTGACCTCTAGCCATGTTCCAGGTTCGAATCCCAATCTGGGTGGAGTTTCCATGTTCTTCCCGTGTCCGCGTGGGTTTCCTCCGGGTTCTCCGGTTTCCTCCCACACTCCAAAAACATGGTTCAAGGTCAATTGAGTTCTCCAAATTGCCCCATATAGAGCGTGTCCTTGTGAGTGAGTGTGTGCCCAGTGATAGATTGCCCCCCTGTCCTGGGTGTATCTGCCCAGCACCCGAAACGTTCTCCCCTGGATGGGCATGGGGAACACCCCCCCCCCCCCCCCCCCCCCGCGACACTAGTAGAGGATAAAGCAGGAGATAATGACGTTCTGCGCTCGGTTTCCGATTCAGAACCGGGTCGGATCGGTTCTCAGAGTCCGGGCTCACCCGAAAGCCAGACGGAGTGTTCCACTGTTCTCCACTGATCTCCAGCGGAGCTTTCGAGTGATCAATGGCTCCTCGAGACGTCAGACTTCTGACAAACTGATCCCTTGATCTCATTTCACGAAATTGATTGTGCAGCCAGCGCTTTCATCCGAGCGAGCGCCGAGTCCAAACACACGCGCCAGCGCGGAGAACGTACGCTCAGACCGCTGCGGGGAAACGCACGCTCACCGTGTTTCAAAGACATGCATTGGAATGATGATGTTGGGACGGTATTTTGGACAAACCCGTAGTGGACATGCCGGAGACAGAAAACCACAAGAGATGGACATTTATTACAATTAACATTCATTCATTCATTATCTTCCGCTTTATCCTATATTAGAGGTCGCGGGGGGGGGGTTCCCCATGCCCATCCAGGGGAGAACGTCTCGGGCGCTGGGCAGGGTGCCAATCCATCGCTGGACACACACTCACTCACACAGACACACTCTATATGGGGCAATTTGGAGAATTCAATTGACCCTGATCCATGTTTTTGGGCTGTGGGAGGAAACCGGAGAACCCGGAGGAAACCCACGCGGACATGGGGGAGAACATGGAAACTCCACCCAGATGGGGATTCGAACCGGGAATCCCTAGTGCTGAGAGGAGAACATGCTAAACCACTAAGCCACCCTGCTGCCCTTACAATCAACATAATAAAATCAATTAAATGACCTTAGAACATATTCTGGGGAGCTGGGGAGAACCAGGGCGCCCCCGGTGTCTGTGCACGGTCAGTGCAGCAGTATCAAGACCGACTCTGTATGCACCCTTCATACTTTTGTTACTGAATCGCCTCTCTGAACAAACGCAATTAATTTTATATATACAATAAGCTGGGGAGGACCAGGGCGCCCCCGGTGTCTGTGCACAGTCGGTGCAGCAGCATCAGGACCGACTCTGTATGCACCCTTCATACTTTTGTTACAGTATCGTCTCTCTGAACAAACGCAATTAATTTTATATATACAGTAAGTTGGGGAGGACCAGGGCGCCCCCTGGTGTCTGTGCACGGTCGGTGCAGCAGCATCAGGACCGGCTCTGTATGTACGCTTCATACTTTTGTTACTAAATCGCCTTTCCGAACAAACGCAATTAATTTTAAATATAAGCTGGTGAGGACCAGGGCGCCCCCTGTGTCTGTATACAGTCAGTGCAGCTCTGTATGCACCCTTCATACTTTTGTTACTAAATCGCCTTTCCGAACAAACGCAATTAATTTTATATATACTGTAAGATGGGGGGGACCAGGGCGCCCCCGGTTGTCTGTGCACAGTCGGTGCAGCAGCATCAGGACCGGCTCTGTGTGCACCCTTTATACTTTTGTTACTGAATCGCCTCTCTGAGGCAAGTTGGGGAGGACTAGGGCGCCCCCTGTGTCTGTATACAGTCAGTGCAGCTCTGTATGCACCCTTCATACTTTTGTTACAGTATCGCCTTTCCGAACAAACGCAATTAATTTTATATATACTGTAAGATGGGGGGGACCAGGGCGCCCCCGGTGTCTGTGCACGGTCGGTGCAGCAGCATCAGGACCGACTCTGTATGCACCCTTCATACTTTTGTTACAGTATCGTCTCTCTGAACAAACGCAATTAATTTTAAATATACAGTAAGTTGGGGAGGACTAGGGCGCCCCCTGTGTCTGTATATAGTCAGTGCAGCAGCATCAGGACCAGCTCTGTGTGCACCCTTCATACTTTTGTTACTGAATCGCCTCTCTGAGGCAAGTTGGGGAGGACTAGGGCGCCCCCTGTGTCTGTATACAGTCAGTGCAGCCCTGTATGCACTCTTCATACTTTTGTTACAATATCGCTTCTCTGAACAAACAAAATTAATTTTAAATATACAGTAAGTTGTGGAGGACCAGGGCGCCCCCGGTGTCTGTGCACGGTCGGTGCAGCAGCATCAAGACCGACTCTGTATGCACTCTTTATACTTTTGTTACAATATCGCTTCTCTGAACAAACACAATTAATTTTATATATACAGTAAGCTGAGTAGGACCAGGGCGCCCCCGGTGTCTGTGCATGGTCGGTGCAGCAGCATCAGGACCGACTCTGTATGCGCTCTTCATACTTTTGTTACTAAATCGCCTTTCCGAACAAACGCAATTAATTTTATATATACTGTAAGATGGGGGGGACCAGGGCGCCCCCGGTTGTCTGTGCACAGTCGGTGCAGCAGCATCAGGACCGACTCTGTATGCAGGCTTCATACTTTTGTTACAGTATCGCCTCTCCGAACAAACGCAATTAATTTTAAATATAAGCTGGGGAGGACTAGGGCGCCCCCTGTGTCTGTGCATGGTCGGTGCAGCAGTATCAAGACCGACTCTGTATGCGCTCTTCATACTTTTGTTACAGTATCGCCTCTCCGAACAAACACAATTAATTTAATATATACAGTAAGATGGGGAGGACTAGGGTGCCCCCTGTGTCTGTGCACGGTCGGTGCAGCAGCATCAGGACCGACTCTGTATGCACCCTTCATACTTTTGTTACAGTATCGCCTCTCCGAACAAACGCAATTAATTTTAAATATAAGCTGGGGAGGACTAGGGCGCCCCCTGTGTCTGTGCATGGTCGGTGCAGCAGTATCAAGACCGACTCTGTATGCGCTCTTCATACTTTTGTTACAGTATCGCCTCTCCGAACAAACACAATTAATTTAATATATACAGTAAGATGGGGAGGACTAGGGTGCCCCCTGTGTCTGTGCACGGTCGGTGCAGCAGCATCAGGACCGACTCTGTATGCACCCTTCATACTTGTGTTTGTTTATTTAAAAAAAAAAATACTATGTAAAAAATGTAAAAAATCTCGGAGCCTTTTAACCGCTGAGCTTTGGATACGATAATTGTCTTCCGATGTCGTTGCTTATCGTGATAATTAAAACCGCCGGGCGTGGCTGACGAGGCCAGATCTCTGCCGTCATGGATGTCACATCACATACAGGACATTCTATTAAGTGATTATTTTTGGATCGCCCTCACTGGACGTCACGCGGTCACACCCCCCCCCCCCCCCCACACACACACACACAGTAAATAGCAGATCACATTAAAGTCTTTAATGCTCGGGTTCTTTGTTGCATTAATCCAAGTTGGCCACTATTACTTATTGATGGCGCTGATCTGCACCTTCAGTGCTGAGATGTGAGGGCTGCTGTCAGCAGTGGGTTCTGTTCAAGGGGAGCAGCTCCTCTGGGTAACGCGCAGAACAGCTCCGTAATGCAGCTGGGGGTCTGGAACTGCCAGCTCAGCGGTTCTGTCTTTACCCGTGACCTTTCTAAATGTCATTTTTATTTTTTTTTTCTTGCACTCCAGCTTATTGCACGTGTGAATAAATGATGAAATGCATCTTGGAAAGCGAAAACTCGCAAAACCCTTATTCCGTGTCAATGTTTGTTTCTCTTATTTCCACTTTCAGATCACATTCTCAGGTGAGCGTCTCACTTAACCCCCCCCTCCGTCTCTGTGCACTCTCTGCGGTCGGGTTCAGGCTCTTTATAAGGGGTTATAGTAGGTGTGGCAACCGTTGTTTTGGAGGGATTATAGCAGTTGTGGCAGTCGTTGCTTATAAGGGGTTATAGTAGGTGTGGCAACCGTTGTTTTTGAAGGATTATAGCAGTTGTGTCAGTCGTTGCTTATAAGGGGTTATAGTAGGTGTGGCAACCGTTGTTTTTGAGGGATTATAGCAGTTGTGGCAGTCGTTGCTTATAAGGGGTTATAGTAGGTGTGGCAACCGTTGTTTTTGAGGGATTATAGCAGTTGTGGCAGTCGTTGCTTATAAGGGGTTATAGTAGGTGTGGCAACCGTTGTTTTTGAGGGATTATAGCAGTTGTGGCAGTCGTTGCTTATAAGGGGTTATAGTAGGTGTGGCAACCGTTGTTTGAGGGATATAGTAGTTTTGGCAACCATTGTTTGGGGGCTACCCAGCAATGGATTGGCGCCCTGTCCTGGGTCTATCTGCCCAGCGCCCGAGACGTTCTCCCCTGGATGGGCATGGGGAACCCCACCGCGACCCTAATAGAGGATAAAGCGGGAGATAATGAATGAATGAATGAATGTTTGGGGGCTTATAGTGGTTGTGGCAATCATTGGTCGAATGTTAATAATAGTTGTGGCAACCATTGTTTATGAGGGATTATAGTGGTTGTGGTAACTGTTGTTTGAAAGATTATAGTAGGTGTGGCAACCGTTGTTTGAGGGATATAGTAGTTTTGGCAACCATTGTTTGGGGGCTTATAGTGGTTGTGGCAACCATTGGTCGAACGTTAATAATAGTTGTGGCAACCATTGCTTATGAGGGATTATAGTAGTTGTGGCAACTGTTGTTTGAAGGATTATAGTAGTTGTGGCAGCCGTTGTTTATGAGGGATTATAGTGGTTGTGGTAACTGTTGTTTGAAGGATTATAGTAGGTGTGGCAACCGTTGTTTGAGGGATATAGTAGTTTTGGCAACCATTGTTTGGGGGCTTATAGTGGTTGTGGCAACCATTGGTCGAACGTTAATAATAGTTGTGGCAACCATTGCTTATGAGGGATTATAGTAGTTGTGGCAACTGTTGTTTGAAGGATTATAGTAGTTGTGGCAGCCGTTGTTTATGAGGGATTATAGTGGTTGTGGTAACTGTTGTTTGAAGGATTATAGTAGGTGTGGCAACCGTTGTTTGAAGGATTATAGTAGTTGTGGCAACCGTTGTTTGAAGGATTATAGTAGTTGTGGCAATCGTTGTTTATGAGGAATTATAATAGTTGGCCAACCGTTGTTTATCAGGGATTATAGCAGTTGTGGCAGTCGTTGCTTATAAGGGGTTATAGTAGATGTGGCAACCATTGTTTGAGGGATATAGTAGTTTTGGCAACCATTGTTTGGGGAACTATAGTGGTTGTGGCAACCATTGCTTATGAGGGATTAAAGTAGTTGTGGAAACCGTTGTTTGAAGGATTGTAGTAGTTGTGGCAACCGTTGTTTGAAGGATTATAATAGTTGTGGCAATCGTTTATGAGGGATAATAGTAGTTGTGGTAACTGTTGTCTGAGGAATTACACGACTTGTGGCAACCATTTTTTATGATGAATTATAGTACTCGTGGCAACTGTTGTCTGAGGGATTACACTAGTTGTGGCAACCGTTGTTTGAAGGATTATAGTAGTTGTGGCAATCGTTGTTTATGAGGAATTATAATAGTTGGGCCAACCGTTGTTTATGAGGGATTATAGCAGTTGTGGTAACTGTTGTTTGAGGAATTACACTAGTTGTGGCAACCATTCTTTATGATGAATTATAGTAGTTGTGGCAACTGTTGTCTGAGGAATTACACTAGTTGTGGCACCTGTTGATTATGAGAGATAACAGTAACTGTGGCAACCATTGTTTGAGGGATTACAATAGTTGTTGCGCCATTGTTTATGATGAATTATAGCAGTTGTGGCAACCGCTGTTCTGAGATTTTAATAGATTTTTTTCAATAAAGTGACGATAACTGTATCATCACTAAATCACAGGGTGTCAGGTTCTCCACTCTGAACTCTGTTCCTCGTGTTCTCCTCTCCTCCGTTCTGTTTATTTGATTCTTTTCTTTTGTGAGGTGAACGTTCGGTTCCTGACCCCAACGCTGAGGTATGAATGAGGCGTTCTGCAGATGTGCCGTTTAAAACACAGTGTAATTAGAACCCTGTTCTGTAAATAATGTTCCTGTGTGTTTCATTTAGAACGTCGCCGTGTAGCCGCAGAGCTCTGCCTCTAATTCTGCTGTAATTAAACGCCGAGCGGACAGTTAATCAGCGTGAAAGGTTCTGCAGCTCAGTGGAGGAGCACATCCAGCGCACAGGGTTCTAAAGCTCTTTAAGTAGCGGAACACGCTAATGAACTTAAAAGTGCACGGTTTAGAGTTTACCTCGTTTTTGTTTTAGTAATGTTCTCAAATAAATGAGCGCTAAACGAC